>JAKSZP010013582.1:0-76229 GCA_022478985.1 Massospora cicadina | reverse complement strand
TAAACAAGTAATTGATTGTTAATTTTCATATTGATAATTAAATTTCCCTGTAGGAGTCAATTAGGTTATGTTTTTGGCCAACTAATGTTTTATTAGTTGCTAGGCGAGTAAAGCTGCTTTAATAGCAATAGGCGAATTAAACTTCTGGGTATTGTGACTTGATGGTGTAAAGACTTCAGGGTTTTCACTAGTACACAGGTTTGTTTAATTGCTGACAAGGAAATCTTTACGTACCTGCTAATTGTATTAAGACAACTAGCTTAGTCAAGCTTTGAATAGTGGGTAGACTCGGCCCTACTCTGGTAGATAAGAATGTGATTACCAACTTTGGCCTCACTCTGGCAATATATAAAGGTTCAGGTGACTTTGACCTCACTCTGGCATTGACACTTAGACAAGAGATCTCTTTAACAAGAAGCAGATGAACTATAAGATATATTAAAATATAAGATATAGGTCTAAAGTGTTTATTATTAAAATTTGGGAATGTTTATAGGTGAAAGTAATGGAGGACATGTGTTAAGAGTAATTGTGATAACCATGATGATCTCAGCACGCCTAGCTAATTGTGGGATTCACTGACGGATGCCACAAATTTTTTGTTAAAGTGAGAAATTTACTTTTTGAATAAAATTAATAAATAACACTTCATTAAAGTTTTTTATGTTTTTTATTGTTTAAGTGGGGCAAACCAAGAAAAGGTCCTTTTTTGATACTAGTACTTCCTATTTAAACTAGTTCAAATCCTGGGACCATGGGTATTCAGGGCTAAAGTATTATAAAGCTGAGTCATCCAAATTAGAAAATATAGGCTTTCAGCCTATCAGATCGAAGATAAATATTTTGAGGCAAAACTGACCCATGTGGTAATGATTTTGATAAATTGTATCCAATCACCAGCGAGTAAAATTCTTCTCACCTCGGAGGTGGTCAGACTCATGTGGTAATGATTTGTTAATTTGCACCCTATCATCATCAAATAAAATCTTCTCACCTCAGAGATGATCAGACCTGTGTGGTAATGAACACCTCAAATTTGGCTGAGAAGTCGGAGCAATCCTATTATTAGTTCTTACCTTATTAAGCCAATTTTGATTATAA
Organism: Massospora cicadina; assembly: GCA_022478985.1. Classification (NCBI taxonomy): domain Eukaryota; kingdom Fungi; phylum Entomophthoromycota; class Entomophthoromycetes; order Entomophthorales; family Entomophthoraceae; genus Massospora; species Massospora cicadina. Next base: position 75,128 of record JAKSZP010013582.1, on the reverse strand, counting down.
ACCATATTTTTATGATAGTTATGATTCCACCAAGAATCTGCCAAGGTCTTTTCGCCATTGGTACTCATGTCATTGATAACCACAATATTATTTGAAGATTGGGCAGGAGATGGGCCAATCATGGTAGCAGATTTGGGAGCACTCATACTTCCAAAATTCTTTTTCATAAGTTGAGAAGGAGAATGTCTGACATTGCCCCCCTCAAGAATGTTGGGAGGGGTGTAGGGTTGTAGGAAGCGGCCATGTACCCAGTTTATGATAATTACTGTAGCCAAGGACTTTATAGAATACTCATTACCTCTCTTATACATGATGGTAAATGGCCCCTCCCAGATTGGTCCAATTTTGCCACTACTTGAAGTTATGCAATTTTATTAGTATAAAATCATATTTGACACTTGGAAAGAAGGTAAAGGAGCTCGGAGCTCATTGGCAACTTGGCCTTCTTTAGTAACTGTTTTAGCTAGGTTGGTCGTAGCCTCTGATTGAAGCTGAATGATGCAGTTAGCTAACCTTTGCATGGCTTTCTCAGGCTCCTCTCCTTTAGAGAAGACATCCTTAGCTAGAAGAGCAGGTATGGCCAGTTCCCTGCCATACAAAACTCGGAAAGGGGACAGCTTTAAAATCTGATGATAGATAATTCAGTAAGCCATAAGAGCGCTAGGGAGATAATGGTCCCAATGAAGGGGATCAGACAAAGCCATTTTCCATAAGATAGAAACCAAAGTACCATTTTCTCGCTCCACTGTACCATTGGTTGATGGTTTATATGGAGCTGAAATAGTTGCTGGGCTCCCATAGAAGCAGCCAAGATTTTGACTATTCTGGATGTAAAATTTTTCCTGTTATCACAGAGTAGTACTTTAGGGTACCCATATCGAGTGAATATACTTTGATGAAGAAAGGTGGCAGTGGCCTTAGCAGTTTGGGCTGGCAACGCCACAGCTTCAACCCGCTTTGTGAAGTGGTCAATGCCTACCAAAATATATCTGTTTCCACCTGTGGTTTGAGGAAGCGGCCCCACTACATCCAAGCTTATGGTATGGAACAGCTATTGTGGGGTAGTTGGCTGATATTGATATCTAGTTTTGAGCTGAGACTGCTTCTTACATGTAAGGCAAGCATCCAAGACTTCAATGATGGCTTCCATGATTCCCTCCCAAAAATATCGATCCTTTATCCACTCGTAGGTTTTCTCTTACTCCTCCATGGCCTAAAGTTGAATGAGCTTCCAGGATAACAGGTACACGTTCCGAGGGTTGTAGGTAAGGCAACTACTTTGGCCCTACTTGTTTATACAACTTCCCGCTTTCTACTTTAGTGTTATGGGAGTGCCAGGCCAACATCCTCTGTACAGGCTCATCCTCACCTTCCCAGTCGTTTGGGGTCATTAAAAGATCATACAGCTGCTCCGCTTCACTGTTATCTAAGTAAAGGATGGGCAGCCGAGTTAACCCATCAACATTCATATGGCGGGTTTTAGCGCGGTGTTTGATCTTCATATCATAATGCTGGAGCTTTATAGCCCAGCGAGCTAACCTCCCCATATGGTCCTTCATGTTTTGCAACCATTTTAAAGATGTGTGGTCCATAATCACAGTGGAAGAGGTCCCATATAAGAAAGGGTGGTAATGCTTCACTGCTAGTAGAACGACAAGACACTCCTTCTCAGTAACAGTATGAGACAGGATGATCTACCCTTTTTCATCTAATTGGGCTAGGATGGCCCCAACGGCATAGTCTGAAGCATCTGTAAACAAGATAAACGGTTTTCCATAATCGGGATGCCTTAGGATAGGCCGTTTTTGTAGCAGCAACTTCATTGTTTCATAGGCAGCCTTCTGTTCAGTGCCTCATTGAAAGGGGATATTCTTTTTTATTAACCGCACAAGGGGCTCACTGAGTTGGGAAAACTTAGGAATAAACTGATGGTAATACTCCATCATCCCTAAAAATACCTGTATATCCCGTAGGTTTTTGGGAGGTGGCATTCTGTAGATCGCTTTTACCTTATCTTGTATGGGTTGGATACCCTCTCGAGAAATGGTATGTACAAGGAAGTTTAATTTCTTTTGGAAAAAAGTACACTTTGAAGGTTTTAATTTGATAGTTGAGCGTCATAAGCATTGGAATACCTCCTTCAAATGATCAAGGTGTTCATTAAAGGACTTCAAGAATATGGTAATGTCTTCAAGGTAGACAATAACGCAGGTTAGCTTAAGATCCTGCAAAATGTGATCCATCGCACATTGGAAAGAGGCAGGTGCGTTGCACAACCCTTGAGGTAATCGCGTGGGTTGGTAAAGACCTTCACTGCATATCAATGCGCATTTCTCTTGATCTTGAGGAGATAGATCCATTTGCCAATAACCACTGGCCAAGTCCATGGCAGAGAAAAAGTTTGAGCCTGAAAGCTGGGCCAGGGCATCATCAATGCGTGGGATAGGATAGCTATCCATTTTCATAAGATTGTTTAACCTGCGATAGTCCATAACTATCCAATGACCTCCGTTTTCTTCTTAATTAGCAAAAGGGGGGAGGACCAAGGGCGTTGCAAAGGAACTAATAACCCCGCGTCTAATAACTGCATGAGTTCCGTCCTCATTAGTTGTTCCTACACCTTTGACTTGCAATAAGGTTTTGAACTAATGGGATGGGCATCACCCACATCGATGGAATGGCACCAGCCCTTCATGTGGCCATAATCATTGTCCAACTTTGAGAATATATCACTATACTCATCCAGAAGAGTATGCACTTTCTCCAACTCATCTGAGGTCAGCTCATCCGAAATATGGACGTTGGGCAAGGTACATACCAGGTTATCTTCAGGCAGGCCTAAACCTGCCATTGAGCCAATAGACTGAATTTGTTCAACTTCCTCCACAGGGAGTAAAAACCCTCAGCCCACCTCCTGATGCTTTCTTACAAGTATATCCTTATCAGTGAGATTCCCCAACAATAGAGTAATAGGCCTCAGATAGGCTGGGTCTAAAACATCAGGCAATACCTGAGGCTCAACAGGGCTAATTCCGTCAATGCTTAAGAGGTGTAATAAACAATGGCGAGGGATTTTAAGAGTGATTTTTGTGTCTACCACCCGTTGTTCACCAGGCTTAATCACCACTTCATCGGCCACATAAAATGGAATACCTTCGGCAGCATCCATGGAATCAGGCAATTTTTTTTGTATTTCAGCCAGAGGTGGTATAATGTATAGACAAAGCGGAAAGTGGGTACTCAACCATGCAAGAGTATTCCTTCTTGCTGGGTTCTTTACTGGATAGAACTAAGGGGACTTCATAATTGAGCAATGACAAGAACCCTTGCTTCATATTGATAATGCCTTCATATTCAATCATAAACTGAGTAACTATAAGCATATCATAAGCGTTATTATCCAAAGCCACTGCGGGGGCTGATAGAATGAGCTTCCCAACACGGATGGGAAGGGATGAGTAAGCACCAAGTGCGCGGGTGTTATTTGGACCAGCGGTTCCAAAGACTTGATTGTACTCCAAGTCAGGTGCAAGTTTGATTTTTTTTATCAACTTGGAGGAGATGATGTTCACTGGGTAGCCTGTATCTAAAACAGCCATCACCCAAACTTTTTGGATAACTACTTCGACCTTCGTGAGTATCCCCCCAGAAGTGGGTGATAGCGCTAAGACCTCCTTAAGATGGAAATTGGAGGTTAATTTGCATGTGGTCTCAGGTAATTTTCCAAGATAGACTGCATGGTATGGCCATGCTGGAGAGGGCGAATAAGGTTAGACAACACCTCATCCATGTCGCTGGTAGTATCAATAACGGCCAGTTCCCCTACAATTTGATGGAGATACATCTTTTCAGGTATGGTGACTTCATCTACTCCTCCAGCATTCAAGCAATCAGGTACTTCCACTTCAGCAGGTACTCCTACAACGAAATAGCCAACCTCATCTGTTCCCCCCTCCAAATCATCCCCAGGGGTATTAATAACGCGATGTAATGGCATAAGTTGTTTAAATGAATCAGGCACATGAGATTTGTCAGCAATAGGTGTGCCTTTCCCTACGCTGACATTGCTTTTCCCTGCTCCTGTTCCTCGGCGTCAGCTTTCTTTTCCAGCACACAGCCTCCTTGTGTCCGAACTTGTAGCAGTATTCGCACCAAGGGCGTTCAGGACATTTTGCTTTGGGGTTTTGCTCTTCAGGGCCCATTATCTGAAGGGGCTCCTTCTTGTCTTCAATAGCTAGAGCTCGAGGCTTAGGCTTTGAATCCTCAATGGTTAAAACGCGAGGACAGGATACTGCTCCACATGGAACTTCGGGCATATGGAAATCAGCGACATCTATTAACGCCTCCTTGATGTCTTGAATGGTATGGAAATAGCGTTTAACTGAGGTGATGTGCATCACTAGCGGAGGGTAAGAAGCCACCCCAGTCAAAACGGCGGCTACAGCATCATCCAAAGTCAACATCTTTGAGGTTAACAGCGTCTGTGCTTCCATATAAAATCGTTCCACAAAGGCGACCACTGACTCTCCTTTTCAGATACTCATATGCATAAAAGCTTGCTTTTTCATACTTAAAGCCTGTTATGAACCGAACGTGTTTATGAGGGCCTCTTTAACCTTGGACCAAGTGCTAAGAGCATCCATGTGTGGGACTATCACCTCCTGTGCCATGCAGTCCAAACAGGAAAGTATATGTTTAGCCTTCTGATGATCCGTTGACCCTTCTATAGCTGCTTCATAGACATATAAAAATGAAGCAATGCTGCCTTCACCCAGAATAAACTTGTCTTTGAATGTCAGTTTAAATGAACTAAAATCACCCCCAGTAAGGGTATGAACAGCTGGAGCTTCTGTTTCTGGGGTTTCATAGCGGTAGTTTAACTGGTCAAAGGTCCACGAAAGGCGATCATACTGATCATGCATGGCTCTGAGCTAGGTTTCCATTTTGGTGAGGGCTTCTAGGGTCCCAGATTCACATAGTCTCAGTTGAGCTTTGATCCCTAATTTATGAGTTTTAAGATCTTCCACTTGGATCTCCATTGCATTGACTTGAAAACAGAGTTTTGACACCAGCGAGCTTAGGTTTAATTGAGCAGTTTCCACAGCTTTCACGCGGTTCTTCAGCTCTTATTTTATTTGTTTAAACCCTTCATCATCACGAGGGTGTGAGCTTGGCCTTGTACTCCATCCTAGATCTGCTCATACTTCCGCCTGACTTGCATTAATCAACTAAATACTTCCTTCAACAGCACAGGACTTTCCAGCGAAGCTTTTACCACTTTTTTTAGTTTCTCATTCAGTCAGGCGACGTGCCAAATATTTGGTATTTTCAAACGAAGCTTTGAGAGCTAGCTTCTTTTCTAGCTGAACAACCTTAGCCGCAAGGGTGGTGGTGGCGCTAGATGGTTCAAGCAACAGATGGCGTTCAAGCTCATCAACACGCGAAAAGGCCTTAATTAACTGTCGCTCCACCACAGCCACATGCTGTTCATATTCCTCTTGAGGGACGAAGTCAGGGGCTGAAAGGTCCCGGTGCATTTGCTCATTATGTTTTTCAAGTTCATTAGCAAACTCCTCCAACAATGAGCGGGTGCTAGCGGTGGAAGCGTTCAGTTCATCCTGGTTTATCTTCGTGGCCTCCTCAACATACTTTAAAATCCCAGTGTCCATGGTAGCAAGTCAGTCATGCAGCTGTATGATGAAGTTACGATTAGCTTCCACACCAGATCTAACTGCTCCAAGATGTTTGGAGGTCAGTTGGTACAACTTATCATAAGCTAAATTCAGAGCTGCATGAGTATCTAGGTGTCAATGTAACTCTTCGTGATGTCTGGCTAAGAGATGCATCATGTTACCAAGGCAGGGTATGCAAACTTGCGTATGTAGGTAGTCAAATTTGTAAGCTGACCATAGGTCTCCGGGAGGACACTAGTCTCATAGAGAAACAAGTGGCGTTCCTCTACCAATAATGCTCATTTGCGAAATGCAATGTCACCAGGGTTAAGGATATCATGAGTAAGGTCTCTCATGGCTTCAGTAGCTGGCCAGATGATGCGATGAGACTCAGGTACTAATATGCTTTTAAATCGTTCTTCTCCAAATATCAAAGCGGTAGGGCTGTCCATTTGATCAATGTCTTCAGTCCCTTCCCCATTTTTCACCCAATGGGTGACACTCTCCATTGCTTTAATACTTATTGAAGTAATCAGGGTGATCCCCTGTAGTGAGCACCAGTTTGAGGGATCCACCAATGGATGCCACAAATTCTTTGTTAAAGTGAGAAATTTACTTTTTAAATAAAATTAATAAATAACACTTCATTAAAGTTCTTTATGTTTTTTATTGTTTAAGTAGGGCAAACGAAGAAAAGGTCCTTTTTTTGATACTAGTACTTCCTATTTAAACTAGTTAAAATCCTGGGACCATGGGTATTCAGGGCTAAAGTATTATAAAGCTGAGTCATCCAAATTAAGGAATTTAGGCTTTCAGCCTATTAGAAAGAAGATAAATATTTTGAGGCAAAACTGACCCATATGGTAACGATTTGATAAATTGTATCCAATCACCAGCAAGTAAAATCTTCTCACCTCAGAGGTGGTCAGACTTGTGTGGTAATGATTTGTTAATTTGCACCCTATCATCGTCAAGTAAAATCTTCTCACCTCAGAGATGATCAGACCCATGTGGTAATGAACACCTCAAATTTGGCTGAAAAGTCGGAGCAATCCTATTATTAGTTTTTACCTTATTAAGCCAATTTTGGTTATAAAACATATTTTTCCAATAGTTAGGATTTCACTGAGAAAACCCAAGGTCTTTTCGCCATTGGTACTCATATCATTGATAACCACAATATTATTCAAAGATTGGGCAGGAGATGGGACAATCATGGTAGCAGATTTGGGAGCACTCATACTTCCAACATTCTTTTTCATAAGTTGAGAAGGAGAATGTCTGACACTGATGAAAAGGGATATTATATTAATTTTGGGAAAGTGTCCAACTGATTTTCACAAGAAATAGCATATCTATATATCGCCATTTATATCTGCCCACATGTTTGCTACTAAACTCAACGATTTCCCACGAGTAATTGCTCATTTTGAGATGACTTACTCATATCCACGTTGTTGGCAACAATCCCCAAAAATATATTAATCATAATTATCATTGGATACAATCTTTTGGAAATTACAATTAACCATTTTTCAGTTATTATTTCCAAATAGATGATATAATTAGATTGTCATCTAAAAGCTTAATCAATCGCTAAATTAAATATGAACCAATATTAAAAAAATTAGTGCTTATATAATCCCAATCTGGATAATATGGTCATATAAGATTCCCACACATCCACCTGTTTAACCAGATTATTAGCTAAAAATTTCCTCTTCCAATACTTCCCAGTCCAAGTGATTCTTGGCTAGTCTATCCAATATGGACGCCTCCCTTTTCTGAGCGATTATATGAACCAAAGAGGTATCCTTTATGGTCTTGACAGAACTAGTGCCCTGAGGCAAAAATGATTTGGGTGAACCTCTCCTCTGTCTTTACAGCAACGGTACCTATCCCTGAAGATGGAACAGGGTTGGCCATTTGTTAAACAAGTATTGCTCAATAATTTCACTTTCTCCTGCCGTTGAGCTTGGTTTTTTAGTTGTAACTGGATTGGCTCCATCCATAGTAAATCTAGCAATAGCCCTTGAGCTAATGAAGCGATTCTCTCTTATCTGGACCAATCATTCCATTTTAGTCAGATCTTCTATAAAAGTTTCTGTTCTGAATTGGGCAGTTTTATCAACCAACAACCTTGTCAACCAAATTGGCAATCAAAAAGAGCATGTTGAGCTTATCAAGAACTTTGAGGAAAATTGACCAAAGCCCTCAGCATTTTCTTTGCCTCTCATGACCTTGATCACTTACTCAAATGAGATAAAATGGCTTACATGCTCCAGTTTTCAAGACAAGTAATTTGCATATGTGCCACCACACCCTGCATCACTGAACTACCATCAATCCTTTCCCTTCCACTTCCAGGAGGCCTTCAGCTGCCACCCCCAAGATGCAGTTTGTTGCACCACAACTACTTTGTGGCTGGGGATATCCAACATTATCTTCTTTTAATGGCAATGATTAGGAATATGGTTCAACAGCCACCTGCACATCTCCCCTGTTTGTTGTTCTCTCATATGGTGAGTGTACTCAACTAAGCTCATCATCAAGAACTCTAACACAGCTTCCAGCGCCTGTGCCATATAGAGATTATATGGAGTTATTTGCCAATTGCATTTTCTTGCATTGCTGTTTCCACCTGCAATCTGAAATCCTTCTTGATAACTTGAACGTCCCAATCACTTTCTCAATCAAAGCATATTCTCAAATTTCCCCTTGGGTCCAAAAACCGTGGTTTTGACTTGCTCTATCCCTTGCTAGTATCTGATCCCAGATTGACTTTGGCGGCCTCTTTTATAATATTGTCAAGCAACCTCCCCTTCCCAGAGGTGTCAAAGAAGAACTTTCACTTTGCAACATGAGGCTGATTAAAAATAAAATAAAAAACCAATAATTCTTATATTTTTCTACCATATTTATTATATATTTTTATAAGTAATATAGGTAATTTAATTCTTTTCTTTTTTCCTTTTTATCTCTTTTTTCATATTATTGTTTTTCTATTATATAATCTTTTTTTCATTTTTAAAATTCCATTTTTTTAGAATTTATTGTGTAAAATATTAATCATGTGACCATCAGAAACATTTTTGATTGCGTAGGCATCATTTGCCACTTTTGTAATAACCTCAAACAATCCAGATCATAATGAATCCTGCTTATTTTTGGTGACTGAACCCATGTGTATCACATTAGTCTACACGTTCTCCAACGGTAAATTCCATAAGGGTAGATTGAATAACGTCATCAGTCTTCTTAGCTTAAAATCTTTTTGATCATTGTATTACAAGCTTGAAATTGAAGATCAACTATTATGTTTGCTAGCTGACATAGGTATTTATCCGCGCTCATTCCTGAAGTCAGCTCCACTTCTGAGTAGAGAATTGGAGGCAATGCTCCCCTACAACTGTACAATACTCAAACGGCGTTTTTCCCATCACCAAATGGAAACTGATGTTGTAAGAAAAGGTCACTGAAAATATATAAGATGCCTAAGATGATGCCTTACCTGAGATCAGTTTCCTTTAGCGCAGCAGCAAGTGTCCCATTGACTCATTCAACAACTCCATTTGTCTCAGGTAAATAGGGTGCAGACACCACCCTTTGATACCCATCAGGTCATTCAGGTGGGGAATTAAAAATGAGGTGAAATATGTCCCATTGTTGCTTGTCAACACTTGTGAATTTTTGGTAATATACCACCTGCTCCAGGATAAATTTGGCAGTACTCAGGGCATTGGCTCAGCTTAATGCTCAGGTTTTGACCCACCTTATAAGGTGTTGATCGCTACTATGATGTAATGTACTTCACCTGTACTCACACTTAATGGTCCCATAACGTCAATTGAGGCCGTGTATCACGCAAATCCTAGCTTCACAAGTCAGTAACTTGTCACGTTTTTATGCGGCTTGTGGAGCTGACACTCCACACAACAGGTGATATAATTGGCAACATTGTAACTCAGGGAAACCCAATAGTAGTATTGCCTAATATGTTCAAGAGTCTTCTTTAACCCGCCATGACTGATAACCTTGTGGGTGGCCCAAATTATCTCTGTGCATTCTGGTAATTTCAGAAAAAAATCCTCTTCTAATCCTTTATTTTGAATAATTGACCATTAACAAACTCTATCTTCTCTATTGCTTTTTTCAACACTTTCTGATTTTAAACTGGCTCTTCCTATAACAACTCATAGACCATTTGATCAAGTAGGTCATAAGCACAATCTTGAACAGAATGAATGGCTGCTAATCTCAATAAACCATCAGCGTTCTGATTTTTGTCTCCTGCCTGATGTTCTATCTCAAAATCGTAGGCCTGAAACTTCAAGGCCCACCGCGCCAATCTCCCCTATGGTTCTTTGAGCTTATAAAGCTACCAGAGAGACGCGGTTGGTCATGACCTTGTAATGCGTCTGTGGATATAGACCAAGATTGCTTTCAGGCATATATAACTGTAAGATATTCTTGCTCTGACTTCATAGTTCCTCTCTGCTTTTAACAGAGTTTATTTGACATACGCCACAGGGTGTTCATCTCCATTTTTAGTCAACTTGATTAATGACGGCTCCTATTGCCATCAGTGACACATCTGATTGAATAATCCTAGTTCTATAAAATTCAGATATTTCAAAGTTGGGCTCAACGGCAAATATGTACTTAATTCATTAAGTGAAATTTGATCTTAATCAATCCTCAAAGAATCCCTTCTTCAGATCTTTTAGAAGATGAAAAGTGGAATGGCTATTTTTGTTAACTCCTTAATGAATCGGCAATAGTAGCTGACCATTACAAAGAAAACTTGAATATTTTTGGACTCTCTTAAGGACCAACATCCATTTGATCGCTTCCATCTTTTAGATTTGGGGCTTAAGTCCCTCTGCGTTAATTAAGAATCCCAATTATTCCAATTCCTCTTTAAGGAAATGGCACTTCCTTGGCTTACTCCTGAGATTTGCAGAAGACAGTCACTTGAACACTCCCTCAAGGTGGTGTAGGTGATCAGTGAACGTTTGGCTAGATACATTAGTACCATCCAGATAGACAAGGATACAGGACAACTTCATATCCAACAAAATAGTGTCCATTGCCCACTGGAACATTGTGGGGACGTTACACAAGCCTTGAGGCATCCTCATTGGCTGGTACAACCCATGTGCCATGATAATAGCACACTTCTCTTGGTCCTCCTGAGACTTATCTATCTGCCAATAACTGAAGATTAGGTCCATGGTGGAGAAAACCTTGGCTCCTCCTAATTGATCCAGCGCATCATCAATTCTAAACAGGGGATACAAGTCATTTTTTATGATTTTGTTCAACTAATGGTAATCAAGTACGACTCAACTTGACCCACTTTTCTTCTTAATTTTTAATATAGGATACGTCCACGGGCTAGATGATGGTACAAGAATTCCATGTCCAAGAGCTTTTTAATTTCTTAGGAAATAACTTCCTCTGCTTCCCTAGACCTCTGAATAGGTATTAGTCAAATTGGTCCAGCATCCCTAGTATTAACTCGGTGTAAAACATCCTTTGCACACCTAAGAACATGGTCATCTTGCACAAAAATTTTTGGTATTTTGAACAAAGCATGAACTTCGTTCTTCTGACCCTCCATTAACCCAGCTAACCAATCCCTTTTGATTAATGTGTGGATAAATCCATCAGTTTCCTTTAGTAGTCTAATTTGTCTAATTCTCTAAATTTGTGGAAGAAACGAATCTCTGATACTGGTTTCAACTGAGTAAATGTGATTACCTGGTGCTGTTTGACTTTTATTGAAGTATTTCCTAGTTTGGCTAAAAGGACTAAAATCTCCTTGTGACTGAGGATTAAAATCTTGAGGCTACCCAAGGCTTATTCCTTGATTGTTGCCAAAAAGCTTCTACTTCTGGATATAAATTTTTTGGATCTTCAAAGACATTCTGGTTTCCATGATTTGTTACATTCCTGACTTAGTTATGACATCCTCCATAGAACGGATTGGGATTCCATGATTTTTGTTTATATACTTGGGTAACTTCTGGAATTTCTTCATGACCAATTTGTAGCTGACAGGCAATATTCCATCCTTATAGACTAAATTCTGAAATTTTTCCTCTTACTGAGGGGCGCCTCCCCCTCAAGTTGATAAATAAGTGGCAACGTCGGCCCCATAATTGTTAAAGTTTCTTTCTCAAAGTAGCATTTGAATCCATACTTCTGCATGAGGTCAGTGCCAATAAGGATGTCATAATTATGGTTGACTAGGACAATCACTGGTGCTTATATGACCAAAGATACAAACTTTAGCAACAGAGCGCTATAGGCCCCACAGTAAGTTGTAGAGTTAGGGCTGGCCATCCCATACTGCTTCCTGTGCTCTAGATCCAGTTTGGTCCTAAATCTCTTAACTAATTTGATCAGAGTATATTAATTGGCGCTCCACTATCAATTATTGCACTGACAGGGACTCAGTTTTTCAAAATATCCATTTATGTGCACTTGTAAAAATAAGATAAGCTGTTCTTTACTGCATGTATAATGGATTTGTTGGCTTATCTAGGGTATAAATCAATTGTGCTATATTGGGAAAAAAATTTTGAATGGTACCAATCTGAATTGATATGTTAACTTCGCATAAATTGGCTTTCATGAATTTGCTCTCATCTTTGGTAATTTTGGACCTTTTCCATTATTTGTCAAGAATATGGGCAATCTACCTCCTTTATGATTTTGGAAACAATCCCCTTTGATTTTTATCTTGTTATCACGTTTACATCTTGGTGAACAATTTGATGAAGGGGATCTAACTCAGGCTCGTCCAAAAATAGGTCTGACTTGTCCAAATCATATAGTTTATCCGGGGGAACTTGGTTACCTGCAATTCTAGTCTGTCCCTTGTCTATACTGCATGGCGTTTCCCTGCTTGTATGAAGTTTCTTGTTTATCCTTGGACTGGACCAAGTTGACAAGATCCTTTGGATTTTGCTGTCCACAGTTATTGGCAAAATGACCAAGTTGTACACTTATTAAAGATCAACTGGGGCTTATTGGGAGGCCTATATCCTTCATACTCTTTATCTTAATTCCCACAATTTTTAAATCTCTGGATTTGTTGGGAATTATACAGACTCTTACTATTGTTTGACTGGTGATTCAGTTTTTATGTCCGATTTGATGCCTCAAACGTTGTTGACAAGAATGTTAGATGTTCTACCATTTGGAAAATGGTGTATTTACTAGTAAAAGTTGACTCCATCATTTTGTGCAATTCTCAGTGAGGGCGCAACGCATTCTGCAATGTAACCCTTCCATAAAAATTAGTCATCATATTAGCCACACTGAGGATCAGTGCTTCCTCATTAAAACAATTGGCAAACACAACCACCGTTACATCCTTTTTAAACTAAATTCCCATGAATTCTTGCTTCTTGGCTGAAATCTTAACTGGACTCATGAATTCCTTCAGAATAACCTCCTTTGCTTCCTTATAGCCCCAGTTCTCCTGCAAAGGTTAGGCAAAACTATTTTCTAGCATGAGGTGTTGAAGCAATTTTTGACGGTGACAATTTTCTGACAGTCGCTGTAGCTATATAACATTATCTTGAACAAACAGAGGAATTTAGGCGCGTTATCTTAATGGAGTATGGAAATTTTGAAGTGGTCTTGTAGTCTTTTACAATTATTGGTGCAGTTTTTTAATAAGCATTTGAACGGACGCTGGAGTTGCTTTGGGCGTTACTTCAGAAAGTGTCGCTATGGTTAGTGGCATCTCCTAAACAGATTAAATCATTCTGTCAGTGCAACTTTCTACTTTGATAGGTGTCAATTCAAACTTAAATAAATTTGCCATGTGGTACTCATTTCATGAGTAAGTAAACTTAGATTCTTATAGGTCATCCAATCGTCTAAGGATTTTCCCTCCAAAGACAAGCATTTTTGGTCATTTTCCCAAAGTTAAAGGTTTTTATCTAAGCCTTTTGTAAAGTCTCTTTCAAGGTATTGAATTCTTTCTGCAGCGTAGCCTCTCATTTTTAACATTAAATAGATGATCATATAATCTGTGATTTCCTTTTCATACTTGAACATTTCGTCATCTAATTTAATGAAAGATCTTCAACAAATTTTTTGGATTGATCACCAATTCTAAAGCGTTTTTATTGAATATTTCTAGTTCTGACCAAAGCTTTATAATTTTAGCTCTCAACTACTTGCTAAGTCTTTCAAATTTTCTCTCCACATCTTTGACAGTTTTTAATCTGATGTCTTCCCTTGATCAAGTCAAAAATGACCATGTGGGTTTTGATGCTGGCGGCAACTTTCACAGATTCATCTAGGAAGAACTAGACTGGGCTCCCAGTTGGGGTGAGAGAGTACCCAGTTTAGGCCCAAGAATGCCAAAGGCATAGCAGTCCAAACGACTAATAGAAGTGGGGTTCTATGGTGACATGAGGAAAGCAAAAGTTCAGTAATGTACTGAAGGCCCCCAAGGCAAACCAGATGGTTGCATAGGTGGCAACTGCGAGTCTTGTGGGGCAACCCCCAAAGGCAGGAGAGGCAGGGAGGACGACAACTCCTCCAGGGTTTGTGGTTGCTGGCCTTCAGATTCAGATAGGGGGCTTGCACGCCAGTGAGGGACGGCACAGAGTCTGTCACTTTATTGGAAATATGTGCAGAGGTATGGCAAACCCCATGAGAGGGGTTGGGACTGAGCTTTCCTTGTAGGGGGCGCTCAAGGTCCTGCTGATGGGATGGGCCAGCGGCGGCAGAGGCAGCTATGGAAGCCAAACCCACACGCGGCAGGACAGGGATGCCTTGGGGCTGCTCTAACTGAGGAGCAGATTTGGTTGACATGGTGACCGAATGGACAGAAGGGTCTCCATTAAATGGATGTGTGAAAACAAATGAAGTGGCAAGTTTGTTGTCAGGGGCAGGGTGGATTATCACATTTATGATCTGCTGCCGCATGGAAGGATTGAGTGACCAGATAATCCAGCTGGTGAACATCTGCAAGATTATTTGGGTGACTTCATGCTTTGTTGGATCAGATGATGGAATTTTTATTAATTTTTAAAGGCAGATGGAGGCTGTGGCAAACTAGGAGGATATTTCAGATTTTATTCAATAAAAAGCAAAAGAATGAACTGACAACTTCCCTCAGTGGGGGTAGTTGCCTTTTAAGCTGCGTAATAGCATGGGAAGGTATTGAGGGATCTGTCTTTTGGAGATGGGAAAGGGATTTGGTTGGCTAGCTTGGAGGGGGTAGAAGGCAGCTCCCAATTCTGGCAAAACTTAGAAAAGTTTTGTAAGATTTTCCAAATTCTTGGGGCCAAGCCAAGTTGATACTACCAACTCAGGTCCTGGTGACTCGAGTCAGCCTGTTTGCTCAGCTTGGGCAGTCCATATTTGTCCCAGGAGGCAGGGGTCCATGGATCAGATTGTTGTGATTTGAGATGATCCCTTGATTAGGCTACTCGTACTATCCAAACTCCCTGGATTTGTTTTATAGCATTGTCGATATGATTCAAGTCATTCAGAACTGGTTTTGCAATCCAAGCTTTATTCCAATCTGGCTTCTGAAGAAGGCCAGCCCAGACCAGCTCCCCCCAGTCCAGAAATTACCAACTGGGCTCTGATGTTGAGAATTGCCTTTTTCCTGAATTTTGGCCATGGCTTGCCTGGGGAGTGGGTGGCCTCTGGACCCTGTCCAAGCCCCCTGATGTGTGCCATCTCCCTGCAGACCCCTTCTATCAACCTTAGCAGGATTGAAGAGGGGGGAAGAGGGGTAAGAGGTGGGAGTGAGATGTCTTTTGGTAGGAAATATGTCACTGAGTGCTCATCTATCACATGGGCTAGGTCGCCCAGCTGTGACAGAGGGTCCATTGGAGCCTTGGGGCCCCTTTTCGTCTGGAAGGGGTGCTGAACCCTATCCAGTTGCAAGGGCTGGTCCCCAAGACTTACACTACCATTTCCTTTTTTGACAGGGAGGATCCCACCCCTGGGGGCATGGACCAAGACGTAGTTCTTGTGGCACTCCTTTAACTTTATGGCCATAATGGCCGCGATATTCTGGGGAGGGCGGGGCACTTTTTGTAGGAGGCGTGAAATTCCTCTATCAGGTCCTTGCAGTTTGTCAATCGCGCGTTTTCACCCAGCTGTTTATATGAGGGGTAACCTTTCCAGGTGACCAAGTAAAGAATGGATTGGCGGGACCTTTGGGAAGCTACAATGGCCTCCACCTCCGCTTCCTGGGATTCCCCAGCGACGATTGGCTTGGGGGATGTTAGCCTTACCCCTTAAAGGGGGTTAGAAGGGATGTGTGGAAGACATTGTGCTGCTTCCAGTGCACGGGCAGTCTCAGGCAGTAGGCTCCATTGCCTAAATCCTTCTCGACCTCAATGGGTCCTGAGCATTTGGCTGCGAGCTTGTGGGTGGGGCTTTCATGGAATGGTTGCGGGTATTCAACATGACAAGGGAACCAATCATGATCTCATGTCCTGGAAGACGCTTCTGATCAGCGAACTTCTTGTAGTCCTCAATGGAATTTGTCAAGTGTTTGTGGACCAGGTTGTGCATCTCATGGAAAGAGCTTACGCAGTCCTTGGAAGCTGGAACTGCTGATGAGAGTCAGGGACCAATCTGGAAAGAGGGGTTATCCCCCAGAGTGGCCTCAAAAGGAGAGAAGCTGGTTGAGGAATGGAGGGAGTTATTATACATGAACTGTGCTAGGGGTAGGTCCTTGGTTCAGGTGTTTTGCGAGGCCGTCACATTGGAGCGCAAGTACTACTACAGTACCTGGTTCACCCGCTTAGTCTGCCCATCAGACTGGGGACAGTAGGCAGTGGATCTATAGGGCTTGATCTGAAGGAGGTTCAACAACGCTTCCCAGAACTGGGACGTGAACTGGGGTCCCCTGTCACTCACTATCTCCTTGGGAGACCAAACATGGCAAAGACATGGTTGACAGATAAATTTGCGGTCTCCACCGCAGTAATAGAAGAGAGACAGGGATGAAGAGTGCCAACTTGGTAATTTGGTCCATGACTACCATTATCACATCAGAGCCACAGAAGGATGGGAGCTTTACAATGAAGTCCACTGAGAACGAGGTCCATGGCCCCTCAGCCTGCTGCAAGGGGTGTAACAGTCCCTTCTTTCCAGAACGGTCCAATTTTGCCCAGGCGCAGGTGACACAACAAGAGATCCAATTGTGAATGTCCTTTGAGGACCCAGGCCAATTATAAGTTCTCTTTACGAAATCTGCACACTTTTTGATACCAGGGTGCCCGACGGTCTGGGGGATGTGGTGTTCCTCAATGACATGACTGCGTAGAGAAGGAGGAACTTAAACCTGATTACATAGCCAGATTGTTCCATCCTGCAAGGTATATGGAGTTCTCTTGCAGCGCATGGACTCTAAGTCAGCCAGAAGCTCGATTCCTTCAGGGCAGCAGGTTTGAAAAATGAGGACACGTGGGAGAAGAAGAGTGTTAGGGTCTACATCAGCGAAGGATACAGTGGGGGGCCAACGAGAGGATTTGGGAGGGGGCATTACCATCATAAGTTCTAATGGGTCCTCCTCCCCGTTGGGGAACAGGGAGGGGTTGCAGCTGAGCATGTCTAGAAAGACGTTCAGTGGACCTTTAAAGAATTTGTACTTAAAATGGAACTCACAGAGGTCTTGATATGTGCAAGTTTGCCAGTGTCCTAGCTTCCAAGGTTTGCAGTAGTAGAGCAGGGCATGGTCCATCTAAATGGTAATCTCGTGCAGGGCGGCCTGCAGGAGATATCTCCAGTGGGTGAGTGACCACACTACCACCGCAAGCTCCTTATTGTATATTGGTCACGCTTGCTCAGTTGCAGTAAACTTCCAGGAGTAATAGGCCACTGGGTGCTTGACTCTCTCGTGCTCCTGCATCAGCATGGCACCCACTGCCAGTGATGAGTCATCGCAGGCTATTATTAAGGGGTGGGACGTGTTGGCATGCCTCAGGACAGGGGCTGTGAAAAACACCTCATTGATATCCTCAAAGGCCTGCTGACACTTGGGAGACCATTTAAAGGGGGTGTTCTTCCCGGTGAGGGGGTGCAGAGGTGCTTTCAGTTGGTCAAGAGCGGGGGAAAATTTCCTCAAAAAGGTGATAGTGCCAAGAAAGCTGAAAAGCTGTTTTTGAGTGGTTGGAGTAGGCCAAGACTGAATGGCCTTCAGCTTTCAGGGTGGACGAAACACCCATCCTTCAAGACAAGATTCCTTAGGAAGGTAACCTCATCCCTGAAGAATTCTCAATTGGATGGTTTAACGAATAGCCCTGCCTTGTGGAGGGCCGCCATTATGGCTTCAAGGTCCCTGACATGTTGTTTGGGGTGGGGGAATAGACCAAAATGTCGTTGATATAGGCCATCACACATGAGAAGCTCAAGTCCCCCAACGCATCATCAATGAGGTGCTGGAAGGTGGCTGGCGCATTCTTCAAGCCAAACGGCATCACTCTGAACTGAGAAAGCCCCCAGCGAGTGCGGATAGCCTTGAGCCACTCCTGTCCCCTTGCCACCCTCACCTGATTGAAGGCGTTCACCAGGTCCAACTTTGAGAAGACGCGAGACTTGGCAATGGCTTGTGCGATGCTCTGCTCTAAGGGTAAGGGGTATGGATCAGGGATGGTGATGTTGTTGAGGTGACAATAGTCAGCGCAGGGGCGCAGAGACCCATCTGCTTTCTGGGTGAAAAACTATGGGGGAGGCGATCAGGAAAGACTTCGTGATGAGCCACCCCTTCTCTAGCATGTCATCCAGCCAACTGCTGAGAGCCCTATCTTTTTCCTCTGTATAGGGGTAGAGGGGGCAGTTGATCTTGACTAGGTCGACTGTCAGCTGGGATGTCAATTCATATTCTGAGTGTGACGGGAGCTTGGATGCCAGTGATATGTCAAAGATGGCTTATATGGGGCTAGGCAGGAGGGAAAGTCCAGAGGGAGGTCAGCTAGGATGGGGTCATGTGGGGCGATGGAACCAAGGGATGTGCCCTGGGAAGAGTCTTTAGCAAGGGAATCTCACCACTCAACTTGAGGTTTTTGAACAACAAGGAGTTGGTTGATAGATTGATATGCACTTGCTGGCAGTGCCACCAGCCCACCCCCAAAATTACAGGGTAGAGTAAGTCCTGTACCGCTAAGAAGTGGTCAGTGAATCCAAAGTCATGAACTAATAAGTGCATTGGACGTTAGATGCGGTGGGACATTATGGCCTCTGATGAGGCGCCCAGGATAAATGAAGCTTCTTTATCGTTAGGTCCAAGGACTTTGCCATGGCAAGGTCAATAAAGTTACCCACTGCTCCGGTGTCAAGCAAGGCTTGCATCGTTATTACCCCTGATTCTGAGGGAAAGGAAATGGGAAAAAAGAAGTATTCTTGATCCTCTTTATTGAGATGAGCCAGCGAAAGGGCACCTGAGGAGGGGCCATAACCCAACATCAGGAGAGATTGGCCTGGGACTGCAGGGGTGGGGTGCGGCTGATCTGGGGTCTCTACCACTTCCTTGTCCCACATGGGTAGGCGAGGGTTAATATGCACACCCGCTCCACTCTCTTCAGGGGGGAGGTGGGTTCACCCTGGGGGACGATCTCATCACACTGAGCAGACTTTGAACACTGGGGGCACAACAATCCAGCTTCCTAATTTGGGCTGGGGCTGGCAATACCATAGGCAAGGGTTCCCCTGGGGGATGTTAACTGAGGCAGCTACTAAGGTGGGGCAAAGGGCAGCTAGGCCAGGGGGACGCTTCCTTTGGCCACGCCCACTGGTAGGGGGAGGTGTGGTATGGGGTGCCTTGGGGGTGGCAATGGGACACGCGGAGTTGTGCCAGGGCCTGGCCCCAATTGCATGGGCCATAGAAAACGCGATATTTAAAGATACAGGGAGAGGATCCCAAGCGGTATGGGCCACCGCAGTGGGGTCCAGAGATGCGCAGAATGCGGAGACCACAATTTTGACAGGGATGGGGACCATTGGAGCCAGGACCATAAAGGCTTAATCAGGTAAGGTAGGTCTATGGCTGCCTGTCCTAAAGTAAACAAGTGGAGGAGGCGCGCTGGTCTTGACTCAGGGGCCTGAACCACTGAGGTGACCAACGCCAACAAGGGGGTGGGGTTGCCCGGCTTGGCAGCAGAGCGAAGCACTCCCTGACCCAACGGCGGGCATCCCCATCCAGGGCGTCAAGGAGGGCCATGCTCTTCTGTGCATCAAAGGGAAGCGGGGACTTCCCCCCATCAGCAGTGAGGCGCACCTGGATCTCTTCCAGGACGCCCAGGATTTGATTGGACACCTCATCAGAAGGGACAGGGGGACCCCCGACCCTGTTGCATTCACTAATGGGGTAGCGCTCTCCATTGATGCTTGGTGGGGTGGGGACCAGTTAAGCTGAGCCTGGCGGCAGGCCCAGATGAACGAGGCCACCGCCCAGCAGGAGAAGGCCAGGTCACAAAGGGAAAGCACGCTCAGAGTGAGGGCATAGACCAACGCATCGCCTGTCCCAATGAGGAGGGTGGAGAATGCTGAGATTAGGGGTCAGTTCATTATGTCACAGATTCGGCTAAGAAGAACTAGACTGAGCTCCCAGTCAGGGTGCGCGAGCACTCAGTGGAGGCCCAGAATGCCAAAGGCATAGCGGTCCAAGCAACTAATATAAGTGGGGTTCTAGGGGAGATGTGAGGAAAACAAAAGTTCAGTAATGTACTGAAGGCCCCCAAGGCAAACCATATGGTTGCGTTGGGGGCAACTGTGAGTCTTGCGGGGGCAACCCCCAAAGGCAGGAGAGGCAGGGAGAATGATGACTCTTCCAGGGTTTGCGGTTTCTGGCCTTTAGATTCAGATGAGGGGGCTTGCACGCCAGTGAGGGATGGAAAAGAGGCCGCTACATTATTGGAAATATGTGCAGAGGTATGGCAAACCCCATGAGAGGTGCTGGGACTGAGCTTCCCCTGTAGGGGGCGCTCAAGGCCCCGATGGTGGGCTGGGCCAGCAGTGGCAGAGAGGCTATGGAAGCCAAAACCTATGCACGGCAGGCCAGGGACGCCTTGGGGCTTCTCTAACTGAAGAGCAGTTTCAGCGGACTCAGTAACCAAATGGACGGAAAGGTCTCCATTAAACGGATGTGTGAAAACAAATGAAGTGGCAGGTTCATCATTGGAGGCAGGGCGGATTATTGCATTTACGATCTGCTGCCACGTGGTGGGATCAAGAAACTGGATAATCCAGTCAGTGAACATCGGCAAGAGGAGTTGAGTGATGGCACACTTTGTCAGATCTAATGACAGAATTTTTACAAAGTTTTAAAGGCAGATGGAGGTTATGGCAAACTAGGCGGATATTTCAGATTTTATTCAATAAAAGGCAAAAGAATGAACTGAAAACTTCCCTCAGTGGAAACAATTGCCTTTTAAACTGGGTGATAGGCATGGGAAAGTATTGAGGGATCTGTCTTTTGGGGATGGGAAAGGGATTTGGTTGGCTAGCTTGGAGGGGGTAGAAGGCAGCTCCCAATTCTGGCAAAACTTAGAAAAGTTTTGTAAGATTTTCCAAATTCTTGGGGCCAAGCCAAGTTGATACTACCAATCCAGGTCCTGGTGACTCGAGTCAGCCTGTTTGCACAGCTTGGGCAGTCCAGATTCGTCCCAGGAGGCAGGGGTCCATAGATCAGATTTTAGTGATTTGAGCTGATCCCTTGACTGGGCTACTCGTACTATCCAAACTCCCTGGATCTGTTTTGGAGTGTTGGGCCAGATGATCCTAGTCATTCAGAACTAGGTTTGCAATCTGAGCTGTATTCTGATCTGGCTTCTGAAGCAGGCCAGCCTGGACTGGCTCCCCCAGTCCAGAAATTACCGGCAGGACTCCAATGTTGGGAATTTCCATTTTGCTGAATTTTGGCTATGGATTGCCTGGTGAGTGGGTGGACCCAGGACCCTCTCCATGCCCCTTATGTGTGCCATCTCCCTGAAGACCCCTTCTATCAACCTTACCAGTATTGAAGAGGGGGAAGAGGCGGAAGTGGGATGTCTTTGGGTAGGAAAGCTGTCACTGAGTGCTCATCTATCACATGGGCTAGGTCTCCCAGCTGTGACAGAGGGTCCACTGGAGCCTTGGGGCCCCTTTTCGTCTGGAAGGGGTGCTGAACCCTATCCAGTTGAAAGGGCTGGTCCCCAAGACTTACAGCGATCATTGGCTCAGTTTCATCCTAAACTCAAATAAAATCAGCAATATTTAATTAAGCCAATTGGCAGTGTTTGTCAACATTGTGCTTCCATCAATTATTTAACCCAATTTTGTTGATCAACTCTTTTACTATCCCTCAAAGCTTAATATTTGACTTGGCCACCAGATTCTTAATTTGTGTTTAACTGCTGAACACACTGCAATGTTGAGTCCAAGCTGGCACAAATCTGTTGAAAGCTGGCATCTAGTTGTCACGTCAACGCCTACTGTTGTACACTGTTTTATTGAGTGTATGCAACTTGATCAACTATCACCACCTGCTGTCAAACTTGGATGGCTCTCATGTTTTGGGTATTGGCTGTGCATACTTGGTAATATAATTACTGATGTTATCATATACTTTGCAGAGATCCCACTAAAGTCAAAGTGTTCATATGGAGGAGGTTTTTTAAAGTATTGTCTTCGCTCTTCCTGATTAATTGTGTGGTTATTTAATCTACAGCTATGATCAAGGTTATTGGTTGGCAAATTTGAAATCCTCTCATTAGGATCTCACTATCACTGAATAATTTTTTTGATTGCACCAAAGGTGGTTCATATATTGTCACGGCATTCTTGTTCGCTCCAATTGTCAATATGTGAATATATTAGGGATCCACCAGCATACCCGCCTCTAATTGGAGATTTCTTAGAGGGCTGCTGACAATTCTGCTTTCTTGTTTTTTTGATGCTCCTTATTAGTTGAATTATTTGCATTATTAAATTCCTTTAAACTTGACTCAACTCCTGTAGTGAGAACCATGTGTAAAATCTGCGGAATTTTCACTGGTGCACAGGTTTGCTTAACCATTGACTCTAGAAGTAAATACAGACTACTAATTGGATTGAAGACATTTAGCTTAGTCAGGCTTTGAATGTTGGGTAGACTCGGCCCTATCTGGTAGATAAGAATGTGATTTGCGACTTTGGCTTCAATCTGGCAATATATAAAGGTTCAGGTGACTTTGACCTCACTCTGGCATTGACACTTAGACAAGAAATCTCTTTAACAAGAAGCAGATGAACTATAAGATATAATAAAATATAAGATATAGGTCTAAAGTGTTTATTTAAAATTTGGGAATGTTTATAGGTGAAAGTAATGGAGGACATGTGTTAAGAGTAATTGGGATAACCATGATGGTCTCAACACGCCTAGCTGATGAAAAGGGATATTGGTCCAATTTTGGGAAAGTGTTCAACTGATTTTCACAAGGAATAGCATATTTAAATCGCCATTCATATCTGCTCACATGTTTAATACTAACCCCAACGATTTTCCATGAATAATTGCTAATTTTGAGATGACTTACTCATATCCACGTTGTTGGCAACAATCCCCAAAAATATATTAATCATAATTATCATTGGATACGATCTTTTGAAAATTAAAATTAACCATTTTGTTAGTTATTATTGCCAAATAAATGACATAATTAAATTTGTCTCAAAAAGCTTAATCAATAGCTAAATTAAATATGAACCAATATATAAAAAATAGAGTTTGAATAATCCCAAGCTGGTGGGACCATCTAGTACTAAAAAAAAATAATCCCAAGCTGGATAATGTGGGGATATAAAATTCCAACGGCTGGTTATGGGCTAGAGTCCCATTACCTATGCAGGTTGCTAACCTTATAAGGGTGGATCGCTGGAGTTGAAAAAAGGCATTGAATCAAGTTTTTTGTTTCAATCCAGAGAAGGGTAAAAATAGTAGGGGAGAGAACCTGACCAACCCAATGAGGAAGATCATTGTTTTGCACTACCCTGAAGGGTGAATTTATTGACAATGGCTGCATTCCCAGTGAGGTGCCAACAGAAGATTTGGGAGCCAAATCCCCTATAAATTCCTTAAAAACTAAATAATAAAAGCATAATAAGATTTTTTGTTGATAAAAATATATTTAGGCTTATTGTATATTTATTATTTTTAGATTACTTCCAAGTTCTCCGCAGCTGCAGCATAAAAGAGTGAGGAAGGGATAGAAGTTCACCAGGAAGGCCACTGAACTATAATTGCCAGATAATTCTAAGTAGAGACCTCTAAATCAGAATTAGGATGAAAGTCTTAAGAGTAAAAGTTCCCTTAGAACCTCTGAACCTGCTGTCAGTAGGTTAGGTTTGGTTATTGTGTCCAGAAGTTGCCAACTCTGAGGAGGAGTTAAGGGAGAGTATTTCCTTTGTTATCTGTGGAGTTGATTAACTTCACCAGTGGGTTGAATGATTGTTGTACCTGTTCAATGGAGAATACAGAGCAGGAGAAATTTTGGTTGTGAACTACTCAACTGGATACTAGTCAACATACTAGTATTAGTCACCCACATATTTATAATACTATTTATCAAGATTTATTGACTACACATATAAAGAATATGTGTAGAAAATCTTAGGAGCTGAAGGGAGTTATAAATCTAACAGAGCAAATTTTCAAGTTTACAGATTGGCGCTCATTCCAAAGGAGGAAGTTAAGTGCCAATGGTTCCCAGAACTCACAACTGCCATTCTTAATCTGTCTCATAGTAGGAAAGCATTTCTCTACTACGATAATCATGGGCTCAGGAGGACAAGTAATTTCAAATACATTTGAAAAGGGCTATTTGAAATTACAGAGGAGACTTCATCTGATGCGTATACACTCAATAATCCCCAAAAGGGCAAATCATCAGCAGAGTATGCTCAAACCTCTTAAAGGAGTAACAGAAGGGTGCTGAGATGCCATTCTTCATCAACTAATAACCCTATTGTCAGCTCTAGCCAATTTATAGATCCCTGTGTTTGGTCAAATGGGGAGAAGCATTGTAATTTTGTTTTTGGCCAACTATAGTATACTGACTTCATCCACAATAACCCTTATACCTATAGATCTCACTGCTACCCTCATCCTGATTATCCATATCTGTCAGAAAAGTGGCAGATAAAGTTTAGATAAGCCTGCCAGTTGGGATGTGAGAGCACCCAGAGGGCAAGGAAGAATGCCAGAGGCACTGCTGATCAGATAACATTTATATGGTCCATAAGGTAAGTGAATAATGTGCGCCATCAGGACATAAGAGTGAGAGGCAATTTTTTGAAAAGCCAGGCTGTCGCAGCACCAGAGCCTGCAGGCTCAGCTGTGGTGAGATGTTGAATTGGGACGTCAGGTTTGAGTTCCCCCATGAGGGGGTTGAAATAGAGCCGTCACCAAGAGTGCAGAAACTCACCTGAGCAGGGATAATTCTGCCCACAAAATGTCGAGATCCTGGTGGCGGATTGCTTCAGTGAGGTAATAAAATATTAAGAGGCCTTAAAAGTGGTAGACTAAGTTAATGGCGGAGGGCACCAAAGTCTCCAAAAAGGCTGCAATGGCTCAGTCATTGCATAACCCATAATTCCACATTTGTGGGTGTTGCAGGATTCTGGGAGAGACCAATTTATAGTTATAAAAAAGTGACTTAAAAAAGATGTTTTATTGAAAATTTTGGAAAGAAACTGGCCGCTAATCCTCCCTGTGTGGGATGATTGCTTAGATGCTTGGTAAATTTGGAAATAAGTTTGGACTGCATGGAATGGGTCACTCAAGCGTCCAACCTAAACCAGCTTTTTTAAGTGGGAGATTAAATTTAATTAAAATGAGTTTAAGGGTGCAGCGGCAGGCCAAGTAATCATCAGTTTGTCTCCAGACGTCTGAATTGTGGCCTTGACATGATTACACCAATTTGAGTGGTGACGTTTTGCTTGATAAGTGATGGGAGCCTCTCATGGCCATCCTACATAGGAACAGTACCATACGGTCAGGAACAGGTACAGGATGCCCATACCACCCGCACCTGATCATTCTGGCGCCTGTTTAGATTTGTGGTGTTTGACAAATTGATATTTTGACCCTGTTGGGAAAGATTCATTATTTTTATTTAATTTCACCAGATTTGAGATTGGCCTAGGGGATGGACTTACCACATTTATTCCTCATTGATTTTAATTTCCAGTACCTCAATGCAGATCACTCCGATCTTCTGTAACAATTCTTCATTCTTCAACACTGAGATGGGTGGCGGAACTTTCCAAGGGTAGGC
The DNA here is from genome assembly GCA_022478985.1 of Massospora cicadina. Taxonomy (NCBI): domain Eukaryota; kingdom Fungi; phylum Entomophthoromycota; class Entomophthoromycetes; order Entomophthorales; family Entomophthoraceae; genus Massospora; species Massospora cicadina. Next base: position 49,168 of record JAKSZP010013582.1, on the reverse strand, counting down.
ATAACCCACCACTCATCCACCACATGGGCAAGATTGCCCAGGGAGATGAGGGGGACGGCCAGCCTTTTTGGACCCTTCTCAAAAAAAGGAAATGCCACTTGATCCAAGTGCAATTGGTGCTCCCCCAGATTTACTAAATCCCTTAGAAGATCAATTCTAATCGATCTTCTATCAGATATTTTGCTAGTAGCTTCTCCTATCCAAAGTCAAGCATTTATTAGTTCATCATGTCCTCATCCCAAACATCTGTGTCCTTTAGCAGATTTATTCCCATTGATCCACCATCATATATTTTACAAGCTTTTTTCCCAATTAAAATCAAGCATTTATTAATTGATTATATGAGCCTTACTTCTGGTATATCATTTCATATCTGCATGTTAACTGAATGCTCAGTCCACAAAATAGTTCCGTTACTTTCATTCAAAGATTACTAAAATTAGTCTTTCAAATCTTTATCAAATATCTCTATCAATCAAGACCCTAAAAATGTGCCTGACTTTAGACATATGATTAACAGGATGCCCCAATGTTAGACAAACCACCACAAGATGTGTTCAACTTTGGACAGATGATCATCAAGTTCCAGGCGCATTTACCCACAGTCTTTTAGTGAACCATAATTGGGAGATTATAGAAGATTTAAGGGACTTCAGGTAAGGTTTCACACTAGAGGCCAGGGTATAAACTGGAAGGGCCTTATGTTGTAATAGGGACAAATGCAGCAATGCACACTCTGGTATCTATTAGTCCCAAAGGAACGCTGGTTTCCATTCTGTCAGGTCTCCAATGCTGGAAGTACCCAACAAGACTGTAGCTGTTTGTTGTGTTATTTGATTAAGACATGTTTTCTTCCCAGCTTCAAGTTTATGAAACATACTGTCTTCAAACAGTTATACCTGTTTGAGTGCCAAATATACTTGTGAAAATCTAGGCCAGTTGCTGATTCAAATTGCAACAGAGCCCTTCTAATTGGAACCTGCTACCAAAGGCTCGCCTAAAAAATTTGATCAGGAATCATCTTGCACAAGGAACTGATAAAGATGCCTTCTGGGTTGGCCCCTCAGCTTTCAGTGCCACAAAAAGGATGGTTCCAATCAATATAGTCATAAGGTCATCACTTACTAAGAACAATGAGGGCCTCAGTTGGGCAGTTGATTCAGAATGACTTAGAAGGATTCTAAATGAAAAAAACCATGGAGTTCTTTTTGGTGAAGCGACCTGGCTTGCAATATTAATATTAAATCCTTTTAATTCAATAAAATAAATTGTTTAACCCATCTTATTCATCTTTGACAGCCCACTGTTTTATTGTCTACAATCCCCATTAGAACCTTGGCTTACAGTATAGAGACCTGATAAGCTGACAGTTTTCAATGCAGATTATTTTCATTCATATAATTCTGCAACCACTATAACTTTATGGATTAAGCTTTATAGTATAATAAAAAGAGAAACTTATAACATCAATGAATCCTTCCATAAGTTGGTTTCATCTATTACTAAAAAAACAGAAGACTATAGCTTTTAATGTTACTATATATATAACTTTTCTATAGGTAATGTTATTCATAAGTTATAATGCACTTCTTCATTATATCAAAGCAAGTTATCCCAGCACAGTGCATAAACCAAATACACCTGCGATGAAGTATGAGCTCTTCCCATAACATCTCTCTAGTGGTTTTTTGATCCCCTTAAATAAAATATACGGACAGAAAGGCTAAAAGCTGTTGTCCTCTTCATAGTCTATGCCCATAATTCAGTTAAACTCTATAGTAATTCTGAAAACTCAGCCTTAGCTTATTAAAGCTTAGTGAAGCAAAATTTACTGATTAAATTATATCAAGTACCTTCAATGACGCTTCTATTTTCCCTTCTAGTATAGTTTATCTAAAATGTCAACCAACTCTAAGTAAACTTATAGTGTATTTAAAATATTAAATGTAGAAAAGTAAATTTTGAGCCCATGTCATCTTCCATGTTAATTGTGATTTGAAAGAAAATTAAAAAGTTAACTTCATAGCCTTGGTATATAACAAAGGGTTTAGTATACACAAAGTTTTGTGCACTTGATAATTTTGGTCCATTGTATTAATTGTATAAAGCCAAATGTTAGCCTTATATATTAAAATATAAATATGTAGACTACACTAGTTAGCAATCTCATTTGTAACAGCTTAACTCTTTAATTTTTTGTAAAATTTTCATAAACTGATTTACTTTTTATTCAAATCAAGTGTGGGTAGCTGGTGAAGAAAATCTTTCTGCTATCACCCAGATATGAAAAGGTTTGATACATGCACATTAATAAAATATCTTATGCAATATTTGCCTTGAGGTTGACCTGTTTTATATAATTTAGCCTTAAAAGTTTGGTTTATCAAATCCTTTAAGTTTTGCAAACCAACCACTTAATACAAACGACTCTTTTATGTTTTCTATAGGATGCAGCCTGTCAGAATTTGTAATGGCAAATAACATAAACTTTTGTCATGGATGAAGAGGTGATCACTTCAAATGCCTGCTACTTTTTTGGGTTTCAAAAAAAAACAATTTGATTTGATATTTTTTAGGTTGACGCCCACAAATGGGCAAGAACAAACTAAGGAGATTTGGAAATTAGCAAAAGGAATGGTCCAATCTAGTCCACCAATTGATAATTTAAGTGAAAATTTATCCCAAAGCCCAGAGCCTAAACTAGAAAGTCCCAGGACAATGTGGTGCAAAAATATGGATGTTAACAAAAGAGACTGACTGCTGCTCAGCCCTTTTATTGGATGTGAAGTGAGGTTACTGATAAAGGAGGACCAAGGTGCTCTCTAAATCACAGGATCCCCACTCACCCTAAAAATATTAAAGAATTTTAACCTTTTAATAAAGAGTTCCAAAAGTCTTTCCTATATATTTATTTGGCATATGTTTTTATGTGCCTTCATATTTTCATGACAAAACATATAGTTGTTATAAACCCAAAAAGTTACTATTGTGGAGCTTACTGGACGCAGAAGCGCCTAGCCATTGCCTTTCAGGTGAAATTCTGCTACAAAAAGCCATCCCAAAGGAAGCTAGAATCTCTGAACAATACACATCTGAACAAACAAAAATTAAATCTTTGGCTCCACTATAGCAATGAAGCTGAGACAGCCTATAGAATTCCTATCAAACTAAAGAATATGTACTTTTTAATTAAAAATGCATATTTTTAACAAATCTAATTATAAGCCTTGTTCTGCTAATATAGGTGAATTTAGATTTAATTTTAAGGTAATTTAAGTAGAGTATATTCTAAAATAGAGAGAAATGGTAGAATAGCGGGGTGGTTTCTGCTCCACTCTGGGTTGGGTTTTGATTAACAAAAACACAAAATCAGCACAGGCTAAAAACTCAGCGTGATATATTTGTCATAAGGTCAACCCGTCTTGTTTACCTTTATATTTTAAAAGAGAGTAAATTGATCTTAACTTGACATTGTCTTCTAATATTACTACTTTACATCAATATATACAAAATAACTCTAGTAGTATTACTTTGGCCTAATAGCTTCTAGTTATTACCTTAACAAGTAAACTATAATTACATAAATCGCTTTATCAATAAATTGTGACTGATTTTAGTATCAGTAAATCTCTTGTACATCAACAAGATATAATTTTGATACACTGTAGAAACTATAAATACATAATGATTAACTAACTAAGTTGTGCATACTTAAATCAAGTGCACAATCTACTGAAACGTTAAAAAAATTTAATGGGTCACCTCAATCTATAATCTTATAAAAATTACCCTAACCAAAGTTTCAACTTTATATGTATAACCTTTTAGGTTTGAGAGTGCAGCATATAACAGCTTCAATCTAGATCTCTGAAAGTCATCTTAGCAGCTATAAAGTAATATCTGAGCGTACCTTTTAGTTGAATGTTTACAACCTAAATTCTTTTGCTATACCATAATATTTATATTACAAGTATTCAAGATGGGTTGACCTTGGGACAAATAAACCACACTAAGAATTTTTCTAGCCAGTACAAGTTTTAAACTTGTATTGAGAAAACCTGCACTAGGGTGGAAGCAGATATTCCCCTGCCAGGCTAACCACTCTTTACCATAATATGTATATTTTAATTTTAAATGAGGTGGGGCAACCTGGGGATGATACTGCACCAATGAAAGGGATTCAAATTGAAGGGAAAGAATGATAAAACTCAGAAAACCTCCATGCGCAGTGTATGATAGGCCAGGAACTCCATGGATTGCCTTGCTATTTGCTATCTCAGTTCAGGGCATTGATGTAATGACAACACAATCATAATTGCCCCTACCCAAAATTTATCTACTGGGATCAAACTTGAAATAAGTATATTGGCCTTATTAATTTAAAATAATCTGTCATAGAAACTAGATAGTTTAAAAAGCTCAAAATTAGTGAGGCAGCCAAAAATATATCTACAAATTATAAATTGCTAAGCTTTTTTAAATAAAGGTCAAAATTAGCTTTAACCTTTAATGATCTTTTTTTGAGCAAGAGAAGCTTTTTCAAGACAAAAGAATATCTTACTTACCTATCAAACTAATTATGGAAACCGCTGGTTTCAATCCCATAATTTAAATTGTTAGCTGCACACAATTCCCTTGTACAAAACTGTATAGTTTTATACTTCTGTAAAATCTGGGCAAATAGAATAAAAATATTTTGGCGTTGTTTACAGACAATAGCTCATCATTATATAGATATATGCATATTTATAAAAACAAATTAGAAATTAATTACCAACTATGCTTAGATTATATGAGTTAATGTGGACATAAAACCCAGTCTGAGTTGTTTGTAGAAAACTCAAGAGTCAATATAATACTTAAGATAGGCAAAGTGCAGTAAAAATATGATATAGTATCAAGTTTTCATGAAATTCAACTTGCAACAAAACTCCATAGGTTAGTCTGTGAACCTTAATATCAACTATATCATGCATATTTGAAGCTAAATCACGTGAACTGGTTGTGTCTGTCAGGATTCTACCCAAATTGAAGATTCAAATTAGTTGGATGACAGAATTTGAACCTTAACTTTCCAAATAGCTGAAACCATTACTGTGGATAATCCCCAATGAAATTCCAGCCCTCTAGATATTGAGGAAAATCCCAAACTGGTTTCAAACCCTTAAATTGGGGTTCAAACCTGATCTATGTGGTGAACCAAATCCCCAATTAAAAACAAGAATAGATCTTATCTTAGTATGAATGGAGATTGATAAAAAACTCTCATATAACAATATTTCTAAGCAACAAACTTTACTCTCTCTTTTGCCATTTTTAATCTAAATGTCCTGCTCTATTAATTTAGGGAAAAATAATAGTTAAAGATCTACAACTCCAGCGATGTTAACCTGAAAAAAGACTTTATGGCTAAGAAAAGCAAACACAAAAGATCCAGCACCCAGGAATTTTGGGTTTCCTGGCCTTTTTAAAACGGTCAAGTGGTCTAAAATCTTCTTGGTCCTGACAAAACTGGTGCTCCCTGCCAGTTTAACCCTGAGTTCACGTTGCAACTACTATTACAATGTACATTAACAATTCAGCGTTAGATTCCTCTTTGGATCAGGAACGCCTTAACTATATGGAGAAATTACCCTCTGTGATACGTGGGATTGAACAAAAAATTCTCACCATTGAGCAACGCCAACTTGAACTTTTTGATGCAACTATCTAGCTATAAAGCGAAATTTGGCACTTAACCCTGCTCATTGCCACTAAATCGGCCCTTCATGCCACCCACAATTGGGTATAAAGAATAATTGAAGATATCAACGATTTACAAAGTCAGATGGACGCTCTCCACCCTCACGTATCTCCCAGAAATATCAGTTCCTCTGAAGGTGAAAACGCACTCCTGTGTCCATTCACGTCATTTGACCATTAACCACCCCCCAATGACACATTTAAAATGTTTAAAGAGAAGTATATCCCAGGCAAAGAGAGTATCTTCTCTTTCTTATTTTGTTATGAAAGTGCCTTGGAGAAGCTACTGACACCCAATGGCCAAATACCTAACCAAATGTCTTAGTCACATAGCTCAAGACATTATGGTACCTCATCTAATGCATTGCCAGACTTAGGATGATGCCAAGACTTGTTTGCTTTAAGATTTTGGAAGCAACTTACTCTTATCCAACCAAAAGCAATCTTTTAATGGCATAAGCCTTAATTGAGGAGAAACAGTCACTGGAATTGCTCACATTTTTTCCTTGAGGCTTAAATGTTGATCGTGGAAAACATCTTACTTAAGATGATTCTATCATTGCTTCATTTTCAGCATTTAAAATTATGCCTAAAATTCTACTTTATATTTAAGCGGTGAAGTCTAACTAAAATCACTCCTCCATATCAAAGAAGCCATTTTGGAGATTCTAGCCAATTTACATAAACCCACTGGGCCCCCTCTCTTTGTTATTAATAAGTTTTAGCCCAAGTGCTAGCGGTTACACCCCCAAGTCACCTACCCTTGAGTTATTTTACACTTTTTGCAAGAGGAACAACCACAATGTATACACTTGTCACATCTTCCAATGCAGATTGGCAAAAGATCAGTAGTATAGGGCAGGAGGCTCCTTATGTTGATGACAATCAAGTGCCTCAAGACCCTTGAACTATCTCTAATCCTAAGCCCAGCACCTCAGGATGCTTTGTATTAGTGGCGCCTGAAGAAGTCAGATGTACCCTTTTTTATCCAAGTGAATAAAGATCTTCAGCTTCCTTATTTTTATATTAGGCAGCTACATAAACAAATCTTGGAGGTCAGCTCCTCTATGGAAAGTCAAGCGCTGGCAGATAGAACCTTCAAAATCATTGAGCAGCCCCAAGCTTGGCTGTGGAAAAATTCTCCTCTTTCTTCATTACAAATCCCCCATGACAGTTTACTAGAAGTTAATCCTCAGCTCAGATCTTTGGTGGTTTGAGTAGAGGTAGTTATTCATAAGGTTAAAGCCTTAGTGATAACAGATACTGGCTCACCAGTTAACGTTATATCCTCCCAACTTATCCAGAAAACAAAAATGGCTCCAGGCTTGATCCACAAGCTGAATATGGGATGGATGGTGATTGGATGACTAAAGAAATTGGGGCATATTCCGCTTTACCTCTCCAATTTAGAAAGCTTTTATTTACTGCCCCTACTATTGACTAGAAAATGATAGATATGAGTTGCTTATTGGAGTCCAATTGATGCAGAAATTCAATTGCATCATTAACCATAAAGAAAAGTACATGTCCCTACTAGGGTATTGAATTCCATTAATCTTTGACCTCCCAGTCAAAAGTAAAGGAGCCCCAAAAAAACAAACATACCTCCTTGAATACCCGTCCTTCATTTGCAAATTCATATATCAAGTCTTGGGAGGCAAAACTAAGTTGCCCCCTGAGTCTGTGGATGGCAAAGATAAGACCCTCTGTATGCCCCCCATCCCATTACAATACCCTATGGCTCACAAGTGATGTGGATACAGGGGTCATGATTCACATCCCTCCTAATTAAGTTTTGGAGCTAAGTGGACATCCAAACCCTTCAATAAGAAAGGTGTTGACCTTCCTTGGGATTTTGTATCTTGCCTATGGGAAATCTATCTTTATTTTATTAGGGAATTTAATGAATCAAACCCTTATGTACCTTAGCATGCCTCTACTGCCTAAGTAAAAACTATGTCCCATTGAGAATATCACCAACGTGAGTTGTTTTGGCTCTTTACAAGATTTAGGGTTTGATCTTCTATCCACCATAGCTTTAATTGACAGCTGAATTGGGGAAAATCTCATCCCTAGCAAATGCCAGAACGTTGAAGACTTCTAATGGAGTATGGTGATATTTTTCCTCAGGACTAAGTGACTATGTAAAAATGTTGGGATGTAGCCATCAAATTGAGACCAAAAATCACCCTCCATTTAAAGCTTAGCCATACATGAAATCTAAGGTTGAGGAAGCTCAAGTGGCCTTAGAGTATTAGCAACTGTTGGAGGCCAGATTACTTGTGCCTTTAAAAGCCCATGGGCTTCCCCACTCCTATTAATCTGGAAGAAGGATGGTGGCCACCATGTTGTCATGGATTATCACCGCCTCAATTCAATCACAAGGAAAGATAGCTATCCATTGCCATATATAGATGATTCCTTAAATTTAATGTTGGTGTCAGACGTTTGCCCTCCTGGCTACAAGATAAGAATGTTGTGGGTCAAAATCTGGCAAAAGGGGGAAATGCCAGACATTTACTAGTCCACGACATTGATACTATCAATATGAATAAAAATAACGAAAATATCAGCCAAAAGACCCTGACCAATTCTCAGTGAAACCCCAAAAATTGAGGTAACTCTAGTTCAAATACCTCACGGGCAAATAACACTAATATAAGAAGTTGGATTACTCTGACCATGAACGGGCTCAGGGCGTCCATTGGATGGATCTCCCTCAGCCACTACCAGTCCCATTCAAGCACCTACGCGGGGACCACCCCATTTTATAGGCGTGGTGGGGGTCCCCCAAGGTGCAATATTCCTTGCTAATGAGGATTATGTAAAATTAAAGTCATTACCCCACGGATACACCTTTCTTCAAAATAATTACCCATCCATCGTTCAGCCTAAGTAAAGCAAGTTTTCTGAGCTTTGATAGGCTTAATTCCCATATTTTCTATTTTGGACTAGTCTAAGCTATTCCAAACTTATCATTAATTTCCCTTGACCCTTTTTGTTTAACTGAGGTAAGCCAACCAGGGGACAGTCATTACCAAATATATGTGAACCTAAGAGAATAACTAAGAAATATAAAAATTGGGCACCCCAGGGTACTCAAGTTACCCCTGTTGCCAGCGGGACTGCCAGGTATGGGGGGGTTGGTGCACTACTCCGAGGGGTTTTCCCCTGCTATGGAGCAGGTGTGAAGGAAAGGGTCTGTGTGGAGGAACCAGAGTGGGAACTATGATTCTATGAGCGCTTTTTGTCTTGGTCTCATATATCCATACAGCCAGGCTTGGAAGTGCTCTAGTAAGTGGACATGGAATCTGTTAATAATCACATGAATGGTTGGGACCGTGCCCTTGAACGCATCTAATGCAATTGTGTGTATTGTCCACATTGCAATGGGTATTATTAGGGAGCGGAGGGTAGATGGGAATGGTGACTCGATCTGGAGCGCGAAGATACTCTTTGATATCGAGAATTCCTGTTTGTTTTGAACCTTGAGCAGGCGTGCGACTTCCTGCCATATAGCTTTGGTTGGGGGGCATGTTTCTAGGCGGTGATGTAGGGATCCCTCCCCTCCACATACTGCACATGTTTTGTGGAGGGAGTTGGAGCGGTCCGCCATCCTATAGGTCCTTCTCAAACAGCGTCAGGCGTTTGCTCTTATCCTTGGTTGTAGGAGTGGGTGGTGTGTCATTTTCCACATTGCTTTCTGTGTGGTTAAATCATAGGGAATGTCCAGCATATCTAGGTATTCTATCCTAGCTATGCTTGAGGTTGTTGTGAGCATATCCCTCTGGTGGTGGTTTTCTGGGTTTCTTAATTTAATTGGGGGCTGGGTCATCCCCTTCCCTGTATAGTACCCATGTTCTCTATGGTCCATCCCATATGGCGGATAGTTTGGAGGATATGTTTGAAATGAGGGGAGGTTCCATGCAGACCCGTTGCAGTAGGGTGCTTGGCAAGGTATGAAAGCAGTCTGTGTGGACTATGTGGGTTGGTTAATTTGAGCGCCTGTGCAAAGTTAGTCCTTGCTGCTCTGGACCAATGTTGTTGCGGGAGGTCTGGAGCTAGGATTTCCTTTATCCAGGTACCTAGGATGTGATTGGCATGGCTCTCAAAATCTATAAGTCCCATGCTAATTAGGGCTATAGCCAGATCTTGGAGTATTTATTTCCAGGTGGTCTAGTTCTGCAAAGGTACGCTTGATTGTGGCTGTGTCCGCGGTGTACTTGTGTGATGCAATATGTCAGGTTTTGTTGATTAAATCTTTTTTGAAATTTTCCCATGTTCCGATGGGATCTGAAGTGAATGGGGCTGTGAATTCTGGGTTTGTAGTCTTGTTTTCAACCCAGTCAGATATCTCAGGCAATTTTATATTTTCTGGGTAAAGCTTTCTCCAAGGCGACACCTGTGTGTGGGATCAGGTTGGCGCCAACTGTACTGTAACTAATTGGTGATCAGAAAAATTGATCTTTTTTGTTGTAAATTTGGAGATTCTTAAGTGGTGGGATTGTGGGATGAGGATGTGGTCAATATGACTCATCGATATGAGCAGTCCCTCACATATGTTGGGTCTTGTCATATGGGGAAGGATTGGTGAATTGGGGGAAGAGCATCCTGTAAGCCAAGATATGCCTTTATTGTGCAATATTCAATGTGTCCTGGTGGGTATCCCCTGGGATTAGGCCATTGATCTGTATTGGGGTTATCCCAGCAGTTGAAATCGCCTAACATGATGATATCTGGTGGGAGGGTGAGAGTAATAATTTTTTCAAAAAAAATTTCTCTCAGTTGCAGTGCACAGTGCGTAAATACATGCTAATGAAATTATTTCATCTTGGCATGTGATTGTTGCTACCAGGACTTGACTATGCAAGTGTGATGATGAATTTGTAATTTTAAATTTTTTGTTGTTTTGGACTATCACCCCACAGTGAGACGTCCATACTGATTGTGATAGTGTGACCCTGGTTGACCAGGATTCTTCTTCCCCTTGTAGGCAGTGGGTTTCTTGGATGGCCAAGATGTCTACAAGAGGTTTTTGCAGGAATGCCAGCTTTTTGGCTTGGGACATATGAGCCCTGGCTCCCGCGATATTTAAGGTCCCTATTGACACTAAGGTGCCCGCGGCGCCTCAGGAGCAGTTGGGAGGACCCTCTGGTCCTATCTCACCGCGGCTCATTTTGGCCATGCTCCACGTCTGTACTCCAACTCTATCACTGCCATTGTTGGTTCACTTGATCTGACCCAATGATTCAAGGGAATTGCAGTTTTTTGCATTTGCGTCAACTTTTCCTGCACAGGACTCATGTTGATTTGATGCGGGTCATTGATTGGATTTTATATTTTTTTTAGTACTAGATGGTTGGATTTTATATTTTTGAGGTTCAACTTTGTTGCATTGTGCACCGCATTTTCACCCAAATTGCAGTTGCATTTTTCCTCAGTATGTGCATGACTGATGACGCTTTGTGGCTCAGTCTGGTTACTGTGAAAATTTTCGACCTGGGCATATTGTTCTGATTGGTTGGTTCAGTGAATATCTGAAATATCCTCCTGAATTTGTCCGTGGTTAATGGCAGATTCCGCGTGTGCCGCCACTTCAGCTGTTGCTCTCTTGTGGGCTTTTTGTGCTGCTTTACGCTGTTTACTTGTAACTGGGTCCACAATGGAGTATAGTCCATCTTCACCCCAGCGGAATGGGTGGTGGCCATCAGTCATTTTGATGAAGTTTTCATTATCTTCGTCCATAGCTTCTTCACAATAATCATTTTCCATTAAGCCCTCTTTTACAGGGCATGCATGTTCATGTAGCCCAGTGAGCCACAGTGGTTGCAAATGGGTGGTGCGCGTTCTGGTGTAACTCAGAATGCAGCTGACTGGCCCCCATCTGTAAAGTGAAATTCTGCTGCGCAGGGAATTCTGGATAAATCTCTTCCACTTCTGGGAAGGGGTTGATTACAGCGATAGCTTTGCCTGTGCACAGGTCGGGCATTAAGCAAAATCGTTGTAATTCAAGTTGTTGGATTTCTCCGTAGGCCACAAGACCTTTGTGGAGCTCCTCCTCGATTACCTTAAAAGGAAGGTTGGTGGGGAGCGAGTCAAAGGAGATGAACAAAGTTTTCGCTTTGTTCCATCTGGTGCGCGCGGTGCACACAATTTTTTTGCCCTCAGGGAGGGCAATTTCCTCGCATATTTTTGCTGCAGCATCAGCTTCATCGGCTGTTTCAAAACCAATATTGATCCAGCCATGGCCCATGTTGTTGGTGGCTACATACACCACGTGAGGGAAAAGTGAGGGCTGTGCCTCACATGTTTTCTCCCACAGGGTTGGTGACTTATCCCCAAGGAAGAGTCTGATTCCGTGTTCCACCTTTGACAAAGGTTGGTTGAATTGAATGTACATGTATTGCGCATGCTTTACAGTAAATGACATAAACCCAGATGGTGTCTGAGTTTGCAATTTTTTTATGGCTTGGGTTCCTGGTCCCCTTCCAGGGCGTTTCTTGCCCTTAGTTGCACCGTTAAGTGCACCGCTTGCCGCGACGCTCGCCCATGTTGTATTTATTTTTGTTATTAAAGTCACCCATCTTTCCTGTGTGTGATTATCCAAACTTGCTATTCGAATCAAATCATAGTAACTAAAGTGATTGTTATGAGAAAGAAAAGCAATTTCCCTTGACCCTTGATACAGTTAAATACTGAATGGTCCAAGATCAAGATGGTTTATTTTTTTATCATATCCCCATAGTGCTTAATAAAAATTTTAAAAACACTAACTTTCTAAATTTTTTTAATTATTTTATTATATTAGTGGTATCAATCCCCAATTGTTGGATTTTGGTAAAATAAGCATCAAGAGAGATCTCCTGTGCTCAAAATACAACAAGTGATGCTCAATACAAGGGGCCCTGTATACTACAATAAATCCTGTTACAATACCAAAAATGACTACTATTCCAAAACCAAGGCTAGCTGCATTAGAGAACCAACTATCCAGTGCTTTGTCTCGCCTGAAAAGGCTTGAGAAGCACTCTTCCCAAGGCCCTTATGGACCCTCCCTTTTTATTTTTAAACCTCCGTTCCAAGACAAGTTCACACTTGTTGAGATCAGTATCGCCTCCTTTCTTTATGTTTATGAATATGCAATGGAAGGAGCGACTGAATTTCAAAAAACAAAGTATATTCTTCCTTACTTAAGTCAGATGGCTCAGGAGATCATGGTTCCTCTTATGGCCACTCTTACCGCCTGGGCGGAGGTCAAACATGCGCTGATTGATGAGTTTGGCTAAAAACAGAGTTTACAGCGGCATAAACAGGCCTTTATGTGCCTTGGGCTGCAAGAGGGAGAATCAATCCCCTCCATTATCGAGAAATTCTATAGCAAAGCGCAACCTCTGTTGCTGGCCAAACTGCTCCCTCTAGATGATGTTATTGCTGCTATTGTGGCTAGATTGGCGTCTTATCCCCCTTTAGCAATGCATATCTCCGCATTCAAGAACACCTTTTTTAAACTGTACGGGATATAAAAGAGGCATTGCTATCAGTGGATGACCTTTATGAACCTGATCTTCTGCAAAGAGCTCCAAAGCGGGAATCATTTTTGACCCCTTCAGCCTTTTCTATGGCTGTATCCCTCTGTAACCCCGCTTATGCAGAGCTGCAGCACCAAAATACTCCTCCACCATGTGAGGATAGCCTGAAAATATTGGCAGTTCTGGGGCAGCGCTCCCATCCAGCTTCAGGTTTATAATTTTAAATGGTGAAGTCAGTTATCACTTTGCCTGGTCCCCCTCTTGCTGAGCAGTCTACTAAGGTGACTAAATTATCACACTCACCAAAGCCGCTGCCTCAATCCCCTTCAGCCTCAACTCAGGCTGCCCCTAGTTCAAAACCTGCCGTTATGGGGCAGCCCAAGCCGGTCACTTCTAAGGCAAAAATCAAAGCCATTACACTTCCAACGCCTCCCCCAAAAGTTGGTACAGCCACAATGCTCCCTTCAAAAGTCAAAATGGTAGAGGAGAGCAACAAAGCCATCCCCTATGAGAGGATTAAGCTGGTTTCTCATCCCCCTCTTAGTAACTTCGTTGAGGTGCATTGACAATTCATCTGATGACGAGTCTGAAGGAGGTGGCGAAGATGCAGGCTATTATGTTTTGGGAGCTCCAATGGAAGTGCAGGTTCTGGATAGGTTGAGGCCTTAAAAAATTGATATAGCCATAATACCATGACAACTTATCTTCAACAGTTGTTGAGGTTTTCAGAGGTGATCAATACCGCTAGTGACGCTGATCAGATTATTGAGACAGTGATCCGATCCACACAGCAGTTTCATACCCTTCAATATCAAAGACAAATGCCCTGTGATGTCTCAACGCCTTGCCTCCACTCTTCAGTTGATGGAGGTTCTTGCCCTTCCCCCTACTTTTGGTAACACAATAATGAAGGTAGAGGTTGTCATCAAAAAGGTGCGCGTTCTATCTATCCTTGATACAGGTGCTCCAGTGAACGTGGTCTCATCAAAGCTCATCAATAAAATTAAGTTGGCGCTCAACCTGGACTATTCACAAGAGTTTTGAACAGTAAGACCTAACAATACGCGAGCTACTGGAGCCTACTCTTCTTTACCCATAAATATGGGAAGCTCCTACCAGCTGCCCCCTCTTTAGCATTAACCAATAACGCATATGACCTACCCATTGGAACGCAATTTATGATTGAGTATGACGGAATCATTTATATGAAACAGGGATTTCTCTTTCTTCTAAATTACGAGGTTCCCCTAAACTTTACAAACTATGGGCCTAAGAAGAAGAATATACGTGCATAGTTGAGTATCCTTCTTCCGCCCTCATCCTTACTTATACCACATTGGGTAGAAACACAAAAAAACTGCTTGACTCTGTGGATGGTTCAGAAGACGTTCCATTGTATGCGTCAGAGGAGTTAGTTATCAAAGCGGGTGAACTAAAGGTAATAGACACCAAAATTACTATTCAAATCCCCCGCAACTGCCTTCTGCACTTAACAAGCATTGATGGAATAAGCCCTTTGGAACCTTCGGTGTTGCCAGGTATCCTAGACCCTGCCTACCAGTGACCTATCAATCTTCTGCTGGGGAATCTCACTAACAAGGACATGGTTGTAAAGAAGCATCAGGAGATTGGAAAAGCCCTGTTGATTCCCATTGAGGACATCCACCAAGTCCATTATATTGGGTCTATGCTAGATATAGGAACTACCCACTGACCAAATGATATGCGCTTTTCTTAACGTTCAGATTTCTGATGATCTAACTCCCGTTGAACTTAATAAAGTAATTCCTTACTGGAGTCATATAGTGATATTTTCTCCAAATCTGATACTGACTATGGGTATATGAAGGGCTGGTGCCACACCATTGATGTTGGTGATGCCAAGCCTATTTGATCCAAGCCTTATCAGAAATCAAAAGCTGAGGAGCTTCAGATGAGGACGGAGCTTAAACAGTTATTGGACGCAGGGCTACTGGTGCCTTCTCAAAGTTCTTGGTCATCTCCACTATTGCTCATAAAAAAGATGAATGGTGGGCATCAGGTAGTTATGGACTACCACAAGCTCAATAACCTTACCAAGAAGGACAGCTACCCAATCCCACAGATTGATGACGCTCTGGCCCAACTCTCTGGGTCCAAATTCTTTCCCTCCATGGACTTGGCTATCGGATACTGGCAGATGGACCTTTCTTCGCAAGATCAGGAAAAGTGTGCGCTTATCTGCAGTGAGGGTCTCTTCCAACCTACTCAACTACCACAAGGGTTGTGTAATGCGCCCACATCTTTCCAGCGAGCCATGGACCAAATCTTTCAGGATCTGAAGCTTAGTTGCGTAATTTTATATCTTGATGATATCACCGTCTTCTCCCAAACCTTCAATGAGAATCTCTATCATATAAAAGAAGTTTTTAAACATTTGCGGGCCTCTCACACTAAGCTGAAGCCCTCCAAATGTACATTTTTCCAAAAAAAGTTGGACTTCCTGTGCCACGCCATCTCCTCATATGGGATCCAGCCTCTCCAATATTGGGTTGAGGTGATATCTAAGATGCCTGCTCCAAAACCCTCCACGATATTCAGGTGTTTTTGGGCATTATGGGGTACTAGCATCAATTCATCCCCAAATTTCTCAGCTCAGTGAGCCCCTCATATGACTTTTAACTAAAGACACCCCTTTACATTGGGGAGCGGAACAACAAGCTGATTTTGAAACGCTAAAAAAGCTGCTGCAGCAACGGCCAATCCTGCGCCACCCTGACTATAGTAAACCATCCATGATGTTTACTGATGCTTCTTATTACGCAGTTGGAGATATCTTGGATCAACAAGATGACCATGGGGTTGATCACCCTATTTCATATTTCAGCAAGGTGCTCTCTAAGGCAGAACGCAACTATGGCATCACTGAGAATGAATGCTTGGCCATCTTTCTTGCTTTTAAATATTACCGCCCTTTCTTATATGAGACCTCATTTAAAGTGGTTACTGACCACGCCTCTTTAAAGTGGTTACAAAATTTGAAGGATCCTACTGGGCGGTTGGCACGCTGGGCTTTGAAGCTCCAGTACTATGATATGATCATTGAGCACTGAGCTGTGATGCGCTACATGAATGTCAATGGTTTGACTCCGCTGTTAGTCCTTCTCTTAGATAATAGTGAAGCAGAGAGGCTACATGATCTCCTAATGACCCCTGATTCTTGGGAGGATGAGAACGAACCAGTCCAGAAGATGCTAGCTTGACATTCCCATAACACAAAGTGGATAATGAGAATCTATACAAGAAAGTAGGGATGAACTGGTTACCTTACCTCCGACCCTCAGTGCGAGTACCTGTCATTATAGTGTCTCATGCCCTCCTAGAGCAAAGCGAAGTGTGGAAAACCTGAGTGGGTAAAAGAACGCTACTATTAGGGGGAATCATGGAGGCCATTATCAAAGTCTTGGATGCTTGTCTAACATGCAAAAAGTAATCCAGCCTTAAAACCAAGTATCAATATCAACCTACCACCCCTCAACAGCCTTTCCACACAATAAGTCTCAATGTGGTTGGCCCTCTACCCCAAACTACAGATGAAAATCGATGTATACTGGTAGTTATTGATCACTATTCCAAATGGATCGAGGCAGTGGCTATCCCAGCTCAGATGGCAAAAGCCACGGCCACTTTCCTCCACCAGTATATCTTTACTTGGCACGGTTGCCCCAAGTTTTGCTCTGTGATAATGATAAAAACTTCACCTCCCGAGTGGTGAAAATTCTCACAATTTCCATGGGCACACAACAGCTCTTTTCTGCCCCCTACAACCCTTTGACCAATGGTACCATGGAAAGAGCCAATAAGACCCTGGTTTCTATACTATGGAAAATGGCCACTTCAGACCCTCTTCACTAGGATCTTTACTTAACCATTGCCCTCAAGACCTACCGTATCAGTTACCACCAGATCCTTAAGATGTCTCCTTTCCATGTGTTGTATGGACGAAATCTGGGGTTCCAGCATTATTGGCCAAAGACGTTTTCACTGATAGGACTGACCCTGAGCAAGCCATGAAGAAGTTGGCCCAGAACATCATTCAGTTGCAATCAGAGGCTATGACTAATTTGCCCAAAACTGTCACAAAAGAGGGTCAAGCTGCTAATGAGCTCCAGGACCCTCGTCATTCCTTCCAAGTATCTGACTTGGTGCTTTACTATCAAAATTGTATCGCCCCTAGAAGGGAGAAATTTGGGTCTATTTGGGAAGGCCCTTTTGTAGTCACTTACAAGTAAGGAGAGAAATTGTCAGTAAAACGGCAGAAGAAGTTTAGACTGGCCTGCCAGTCAAGATGCATAAGCACCCAAAAAGCAATCCAGAATGCAAGAGGCATTGCCGCATGTATGACATTATATGTAGCCAGGAATTGAGAAATGATACATCGTTGGTACAAGACAACAGTGAATAGCAACCTGAGAACGAACCACATAGAGGCCGCCCCTGACCCTGGAGGTCTTGCTGCAGGGTGTGGTACCACAGGTATGGTTTTGATAAGGTCACTAGTAGACGGCAAATTAAACCGGGGAGACAAGGAGGTGGATCCTTGCTTGGAGATGGTGGATGTAAGGCCACAAGATCCCAGTATATTGTTGTTGAAAGCTTGTCATGACAGGGTTAAATTGCCAGAAGTATCTAGCTCGCTGAATCCAGTTTATGACGGTGGGGGCCATAGTGACCATTAGTACTGGTAGAGCCCATCCAGTATAAGGGCTGACGGGCTACCAGAGAAAAGCCATTGGGAATGCGGCCATAAGGATATCAATAAAATCAAAACTGAGTTTTTTGAGGCAAAATTTTTTGTAAAGGAAAGTGAAGAAAAATTGACCAACAATTTTCTCAGTGCAATGCAACTAATTAAATAGTGGCTTATTGATGCGGGGACAAGCCAGGATTGAGACCCTCAATTTCAACCTAACTGGCGAATTATTCAGGAATGGGGGCAGATAAGTTCAAGGGGAACTGACATCAAAAAATTTGGTGGCAGGCTGAGTCACTGTCAGTTCAACCTCAAACGCCTGAACCGAGGCTCAGCTACATTTCCAATGGTTGGCATGACGGCATTTGGCCTGACAAGCAGCAGAAATCCCCCAAGGCCACTCCATGTAGGGGTGGTCCCAATTGGTTGATAACGGGTTCAAGATGCTCAACCCACCCATGCCCAGTCACTGGGCTGTTTGTTTGATCAAAAGCGTTGCATCAGCCACAACGCCTGATTTTCCAGAAGGGAGCTTCAAACCCTTGTCAATGGTGTCCAATGATACTACCTGCATGTCAGGGATCATCCCTGATTATTTTGGGAGGGGGTTAGTTTTATGATCATGGTGTTGGCTGAATCAAAACCATTGGCAATTCCAGCCAATGAATCAGTCTTTGTCCCTTTTCAATTCATATGGGATCTGATCATTGGGCTTGTTCCCGCTTGATTTTGGACCGATTGACTTCATTTCAGCAATCTCAGTACTAATTTCCCTGATTAGATGTATTAGTTCTGCTGAGGTGAGTGTGGGCACTGGGGGAGGGATCCAAAGTGGGAGGGCCATTACCCAGCGCTCATCTACCATGTGGTCGAGGTCACCCTGGGTAATGAGGGGTACAGCTCCCTCTTCAATACCTTTTCACTCAGGAACAGGAAAAGAGCCCAATCAACGCACAGAGGACGTTCCGCGGGACTTACAGGAATACTTCATCAAATTCCTTGCTACTGGAGTTACTATCAACCAAAATCATATCTGATTCCTATGGCCTTATTCCCCCCCAACATTCTTGAGGGGGTGATGTTAGACATTTGCCCACCCAGCTACAGGATAAGAATGTTACGGGTCAAAATAAAGTAAAAAGGGAATATGTCAGACATTTACAAGTCCATGACATTGATATGATTGATTTAAATAAAAATAACGAAAATATTGGCCAAAAGACCTTGGCCAATTCTCAGTGGAACCCCACAAATCAGGGCAACACTAGTTCAAATACCTTGCAGGCAAATAACACTAATTTAAGCATTCAGATTACTCCAACCATATGGTGGACTCTGGAGCGCCCATCAGATGGATCTTCCCAGCCACTAACAGTCATATTCAAGCACCTACGTGGGACCACACCCTTTTATAGGTATGGCAGGGATCCCCCAAAGTGCAATATTTTTTGCTAATAGGATTGGCTAAAATCTTAAGTCAGTACCCCATTGGTACAACTTGCCAAAAAATAATCTCCCATCCATTGTTCAGCCTAAGTGAAGTGAGTTTTCTGAGCTTCAATAGGCTAAATTCCCATATTTCCTATTTTGAACTAGTCTAAGCTATTCTGAACTTATTGAATTTCCCTCAACCCTTATTAGATTTAAATATTGAATGGTCCATGATAAAGAGGGTTCTTTTTTTCTTATCCCCCGCAGCACTTAATAAAAACTTTAAAGCCCCTAACTTTCCAAGTTTTTGAAGTTTAATTAATTTATTATATTAGTGGTATCAATCCTCAATTGATGGATTTTGGTGAAACAAGCACCAAGCAAGCATCTCCTATGCCCAAAATCCAACAGTTGGGTTCCCAATATTTTTTAGCTATGGATCTTTCCAGTTGGTACTGACAATTCGATTTATCATTGGAAAATGATGAAAAATGTGCCCTCTTTTCAAGCGAAGGACTATTCAAGCCCACTCAAATGCCACATGGGTTATGTAATGCCCCTGCTACCTTTCAACGCGCCATGAACAGACTTTTAGGTGACTCAAAATGCTCATGTGTACTAGTCTATCTCAACAATTTTATCATTTTTTTAAAACTTTTACTGTGCACATAGATCATCTTTGGCAAGTTTTCCAGCGGTTATGGCAAGCCTTGTTAAACCTAATGCTGTCAAAATGCTTCTTCTTTCAGAGCAAAATGGATTTTTTAGGCCAT
Source organism: Massospora cicadina (assembly GCA_022478985.1). NCBI lineage: Eukaryota > Fungi > Entomophthoromycota > Entomophthoromycetes > Entomophthorales > Entomophthoraceae > Massospora > Massospora cicadina. Next base: position 28,961 of record JAKSZP010013582.1, on the reverse strand, counting down.
AAGTTAGGTAAAGCCAGAATATCCCCAATGGATGGTAAGGTTATGGACATTTATAAGATGTCCCCCTTAAATCCCTAATGACATACAGGTTTTTGGGAAATGGTGGGATATTATTTCTGGTTTATTTCCCATTATGCTGACAATTATGAGCCTCTAGTATATTTATTGAAGAAGGGCATACCCTTATTATGGAAAGAAGAGCAACAGTAGGCCTTTGAACTATTATGCTCTGCTCTCTCCCATTTACCAGTACTTATACATCCCAAATTCAATAAACCCTTTATCCTCTTCACTGATGCTAGTGATATAGCCATCAGAGCATACTCGCAGCATGATGAAAACTTAGTAGACCATCTTATCGCCTACTATAGCTAAACTATAACCAGAGTCAAACACAACTATAGCGTTATGGAGCATTAATGCTTGGCGGTCCTACTGGCTATTAAGTATTTTCAGCCCTACTTATATAGGAATCAAATTTACTTTAATTATTGATCATGATTCTTTGTGATAACTACAGCAAATGAAGGATCCTGATGGGAGGTTAGCATGATGGGCGTTAAAACTTCAAAATTATGATTTTATCTTTATCCATTGATCAGGCCCCATCCACTAAAATGCAGATTGCTTATCCTGTCTCCCCATATTAAATCTAACTGACCCTGAGGAGGATCAACTCTATGGCCTCTTAACCCAATCAAATTTATGAAAAGATGAATCCTTGATTCTTCAAAAATAGAATTAACAAAAAAAAATTGGCAAACCTACAAGTTAAAAATGGTAAACTGTACAAACTTATATATCAAAAAAGGGTGCCCTATATATGACCCTCAGCTCAGACTGACATCATATTATAGGGACATCAGCAAGTCATCCATGAGGGGAATTTGGAAAACTTACCAGTGGCACAAGACTCATTGTTACTGGGTAGGAATTCTTGTTTCCATCCATGATGTATTAGAGTCCTGCCTGGTATGTAAAAGACATACTGGACCTAATCCCCAATCTCAACATCCAGTGGCTCCACCCTGTGAACCCTTCCATACTACTAACATTGATGTTGTGGGACCTCTCCCTCAAGCCTCTAATGGTCATTATTTCCTCCTCCTAGCAGTGGATCATTTAACTAAGTGGATCAAAGCTGTATCACTACCCTCTGCTTTGGCAAAAGCTACCACCACATTTTTATATAATTGAATTATCACCCAGCATGGGTGCCCTAATATAATTCTTTCCAATAATGGGCAAAACTTCTAATTGGCACCGGTGAAATATTTATCCAAACTGATGGGATCCACTCAGGTATTTTTCACCCCCTACCATCCTGCAACCAATGGAATTGTAAAGCAGGCAAATAGTACTCTAACTACAACACTCCAGAAAATGGCTATATTTGACCCCCTTCATTGGCCCCAATATTTGCCTATTTTATTCTGGCCTATAGGATCAGCTATCATTGAATAATCAAGATGTTGCCCTTCCAAGTGTTGTATGGAAAAAATCCTCAGCTGCCTTCTAAAGTGCAGGCTATGCTTGACCAAGCCTCCCCCAAAGCCCTAAAGTCACTATGCAAAGTATTGCTAATGAAATTATCTGACTTCAGGCCCTGGCTTCTGAGAACCTATCTGATACAACTAGTAGAGAAAATCAAGTTTAATAGCAAACATGAACCTCTACACACCTCCCAAACAGGTGACCTAGACCTATATTTACCACCATCAGCTGGGAGGTCATGATAATAAATTGGGCACCAACTGGTTGGAGCTTAAAAGTCATTTTAAGTGGGGTAATGAACATTTAATTGAAGAGGACATTAGGGTATTGTGGTAAATCATGTACATAGTCATTTTCACCATCCGTTCTCCCCTACACCAAGATATAGAGGGGGGCGTGGTCAAGATGCTTACCCAAATTAGATATTTGGATGATTGGATGATGGGATTTAAACTTGAACCATCAAAATTAGCTAAATCATTTTTATGATAATCCCCAATAAAATTCCAGCCCTCTAGATATTGGGGGCAATCCACAGCTAATTATGCTCTAATATCAGGGTTCAAACCTAATATATGTGGCAAATAAATCCTAATTGAAATGAGAATAGATCTTAGCTTAGTACACAAAGATTGACTGAGAAAAACTCCCATATAATGATACTTTTAAGCAATAAACTTGAATCTCTCTTTTGCCCATTTTAAGTTAAAATTGGTCTATCCCTATTTTAATTAGAGATGAATTAATAGTAAGGATTATGACTCCAGGGAGGTTAACCTAAAGAAAAGACTTTCCAGCCAAGAAAGGTAAATACTATAAAATTCAGCACCAGGAACTTTGGTTTTCTGGCTTATAAAAATAAATGGGACAGGTGATCTAAACCTCTTAGTCCTGACAATTATCTTAACAGCTGATATATTTGGTATTATGAACATACCTTTTTTAAAAAACTTTTTACAAATTATATTTTTTGGTATACCATAATATTGTATATTGACCTAACTAATTTAAAATTATTCAGCCATAGAAAATAAATAGTTTAATTATACTCGAAATTACTGAGAGCCAAAAATATGACTAGAAAATATAAAATGCTAAGTATTTTTAAAGGTCAATATTAGCTTTAACCTTTATTAATCTTTATTTGAGCGAGAGAAGCTTTTTTCAGACAAAAGAATATTTTACTTATCTATCATACAAAATTATGGCAGCCGCTGGTTTCAATTCCATAACTAAAATTGTTAGCTGTTCTCACTTCACTAGTACAAAACTGTTTAGTTTAATAGTTCTGTAAAATTTGGGCCAATAGAGTCAAAATGGTTTGGCGTTGTTTACAGACGTTTGCTCATCATTAATATAGATATATGCCTATTTATCATAACAAATAAAAAATCAATTACCAACTATGTTTAGATTATGAGTTAATGTGCACATACAACCCAGTCTGCGTTGTTTGTAGAGAATTCGAGAGCCGAAATAATGATACTTAAAATAAACAAAGTGCAAAGTCAAAAGATGATATATGCTCAAGTTTTCATTAAATTCAACTTGCAACAAAGCTTCATTCGTTAGTCTGTGAACCTTTAAACTCAACATGTTCATGCATATTTGAAGCTAAATCACGTGAACTAGTTATGTCAGGGCGGTTCAGCGTTTAGTTCTCATTTTTAACCCTCAAAGGTTTGATAGTTAACAAGGCGGACCTGAGAGGGATCTGAAGGATGGAACTGTATCAGATAAGCCAAATACAACACATTCAAATAGGGCTCCCAAGCCTGCCGACAAAAATCTTCAGAGCCGTTCCTTTCAGAGCCAGTTCCCCACGGAAGCTGGTAATACTGATTGGGGTTTTCTAAGGATTTTTTGATAAGTATCTAAAGATGCCTTTAATCAAAAGCCAACAAAGCGAGCTTACTTCTAGAATGGATTTTAAGCTTGGAATAGTATGGCCGGACTTCATAAATCGGGAACCGACAGACTAAAAAGTTATAGATTATTATGACAATACCATATTTAGCAAAAAAGAAAACTCTAAATTTTAGCCGAAATCCCCGTAAAAATAGTTAAACATTTGATCTCTGCTTTAAAAACACAATATAACACCAAAAAGCAGAAATAATAAAGGCTTCATAGGAAATTGTTAATAATAAAATACAAGGTAAGCTAGAAATTAAGTTCCTAACTATAAACAAAGAAAAGGTGATTTACTGATTGCAAGCTTTTAGCAGGGTAATATGCGTCAGCAAGTCTATAAAGCACTTTTGTCAACTTTTTGGCTTGTGCTTCCAATTCATCTAAAGTTTTTAGCCTCCTCTTTTCAACTTCTGCAAGGGGCGTAGTTTCAATAGATTTTTCCTTTTCTTTTATCTTAGCTTCTAAAGAGGCACCAATTGATTTGAGATCTGCAAGATCTCTTTTTAAGTTTTCTATCTTTAAGTCTAGGCTCGCATTTTGCGCCTCCATTTCAGCTATTAGTCGCCTGTGATCAGCGATGCTAGTTAACATAGCCTTCTCCGCAACAGAGCGTCCAATTATAGAATCGTCAATAGCTGGAATATTATTGATCGTTTCATTATAGTTTGCTATTTGCTGAGTCAAAAGCTCCTTCTCATAAAGCAAAATTTGGGTGCCCTTTGGGATATCGGTGCGCTTTTTTATGGCTTCATACCCCTTTAAATTATTTTGAAGCTAATAAAATTAAAAGATTAGCTAAAAAACCAACACGTGCCTATTACTCTATTATTGACTTTACAAAAGCAAAAAAAAGATTCAAATGAATCTTTTTGTAAAAGTGACAAAAGAAGCTTACTTCAAAAAGATTACTCCATCTTTCCTTGCAGCTTAGTTTCAAGTTCTCTATTTTCATCGCAATAGCCTCTCTACTTTCATTATTGTGCAAAGCAAACTGGGTTTCAAAAACCTCTTTGATAATTAGATCACTCTGTTTCTCTAGATTTTTAACTTGTGACAATAAGCTATCTAGATTAAAGCTTACGAAATGGTATTAGAAACAAATACCGGAAGTAGTAAACAGTATCAAAAGTAAAATTCAAAACTCTTCAAGGGTTGCGTAAAACCTTTAAGCCTACCTAGCATTCTTCAACTCAGAAAGTTTTGATATAGGGTCCATATCGAAAGCAGTAAGGGGATATAAAAATATATCTTTCAAAACTGATGCCAGTTGGAGCAATTCCAAATTCGAGCTGATGAAGAATAAGAGAAATTATTCGAGGAAAGAAAAGCTAAAACGGTTGAAAAAACGAGTGAAATATCCGAAAAGCCCAAATAATATAAACAGTAAAAAGATTGACTAGCTCTGTTGATTTAATTGTTTAGCCGCAAAACTTTTAAATCTGAAAGGATTTGAGTAATCAAAAAAATCTAAAAAGAATACCTGGAAGATCAGGTGAGAAATTCAAGAAATATTAAAGAAACTATTTTAAATTAATGGCCGACTATTTTCACACAGCATAGGTTTGGAATTGAGAAATGATTACTTTTTAGGATGGGTAGATTTTTAATAAATTCAAATGTGAGGAATTAGTTATACTAGTTGATCGGCTAACAGGTTTAACTTAGTCTTAACTGCACTATTATTTATTCGAGGCAAGCTGACCAGGGGCGGACATTACCGAAATGAAAATAAATTCGATTTGAAACCTGAACGAGTCAACTCATCGAAGTTTTTATCCACCCCTGCATAGGGATCCGAATTTTTCTGGTTATGGTAAGGTGTTCATGTTATCAAACCTACAAATGCTAGTAGGAACCTTCAACTGGCACCCTGATCAATATACGAAGGGTGGGATCGAACCCACCTCCTCTTGGTTGGTAGTCATACGCCCTATCAAATCATCTTCCTATTTTTTGAAAAAAGTCCAGACCTTTATTTAATTTAAGTAAAAACGAAAGGGCAAGAGGAATTGGTGGAATGAGGATTTCAGCTAGCAGAAAAAACTGGGAACAGATGCTGCTAGCTGGGTAGCATTGCAACCATCCTGGTCAGCGATCATCGCTAGCCACTGAACTAGTGACAGCGGACCTATAAGCCATTTAATTTTAATCTAAAAGATGCCTCATCGAGTTTGACAAGTGACCCAGGGGAAAAAGCCAAGTGTGAGCCTCGAAAACATCCGGGACAAGGTGTGAGGACTTTGAGATATGTGTTGGAATCCTGGCAAGTTTTGAGCTCGCTGGTGCTGGTTAAGCTCAGGATTTCAACAATACTGCAGGCGTCGGAGTATTGAAACTTTGAACTGCTAAATTATAAGTTCGAGTAACTTTTAAACTACTAGTGAATATAGATTTTAACTTTAAAAACAGGAGTAACAATATTGTTTGTGCTTAGTAAAACAAGAAATACTTTATTTGATAACACCTCCTGTTATTTAGAATACTAGGGGGCTAATAGTGAGATGCGAGGGATTTCATAATAGGCGGAGTGAACTGGATTTGGCTAAATGACAATTAAGCCTATCAGAATGCTCAAAACACTTTTTATTGCGATATGGCTGATTTTGAGTATCTGGTCCAAAGGGGGAATAACATATCCATGAGGTAACAATTAACCATAATTCAGATAATCAGCTACCTTGAAATTATGTTCATCTCATCCAGTTTCCAGAGGTCCTAGTGACAGATTAGCTAGTAAAATATTTTCATCTCTCAAAACCCCTCTCAAGTCTATAAAAGAGGGTAGTATTCCTTTAGGTGGCAGCACTAAATTTGAGTTAATGCTTGGGAGGACATCCAATGGAATTCACCTACTTTGCCAGGGGTTCAGCAGAGCTGAACTAGTAAGAGGCCAACTATTTGGCCAAAGGTTAGGAGTTGAAGGATTACTCCAATCACAACCATACTGCCAATAGTTTGGTAGAGGATTATTAGTAAAATCAGACTTTTTATTCACTGAGACATTCTTTACAATTAGCCAAACATCTAATTGTCTGCCATTATCCTCTTCAAGAATGGTGGGGGAGAATAAGGGTATAAAAATCAACAATATACCCAGCTTATAGTAACCCCTATTGGATTTTAGGTTTTAAGGATGCTCACTGGTGCATTTTGCACCTAAACTCCAACAATTTAATCCAGGTGGATTTTTCTTCACCACTTGTAGTAAAAGTAATAAAATATTAATAAAACTAAAAAATGGTTTTTATATACTTTATTGAGTTGTGGCCAGGGGGAAAAAGTGAACCCTGTTATGCTCTTTTTAGTATTTAAATTAACTTGGGGCTCAGACTGAGATAGGCATCAATTCAATATTAGCTTTGAGCCTAATTTGGAAATATGGACATTTGACCTATTGGTGCTTTCAAATCTCAGCTCGCTTTGATGAAACAGCTGATGGAGGGTCAAAAGTAGGTATGATATATCCATGAGGCAAAGATTGTATATATTTGAGCCAATCAACTTGGCAGAAAATAGTTGCACCTTGAGGGACCCCCTCCAAGGCTATAAAAGGGGTGTCCATGGCATAGGTGCTTGAATTAAATTGTAAGTGGGCCAGGAAGGAACCACCAATGGACTCCCAATTTCACCGCATAGTCGGGGCAATTCAACTACCCAAACTTGAGCTATTTGCCCAAGTAGTATTAGTAAAAGTGTTACCCTGATTTGAGGGTTTCCACTGGGAAGTTGACCAGAGTCTTTTGGCTGATATTTACATTATTCACCTCCAAACCACTCTTTAATGCATCAGACTTGTAATTTTCTGACAACTCTAGAGGGGAGAGATTTGATAAAATATTTATCTCCCCTCTTGTAGGTGACAATAAAAGGTCCTTCCCAAATGGAACCTAACTTCTCACTTCTGAGGGTGATGCAATCTATATATAAATGCCAAAGCCCACTCACTCACTCATCACTGTATCTCAACAATGACAAGGCCTAGAAAGATGAAACTTTGCATAGATATTTACTAGGTACTGTAGATGTGCAATAAGAAATGATTTTTTAGTTTGCTTACTAAAATAAAAAGTTTTATATGTTGTTATAAAATTGGTGGTATGAGTAAGATACGCTGACAGAATTTGCACAGGGTTTGACCCACTGAGCAATTAGGACCAACAATATGATGATCATTGTCCTTGAAGCAACAAAATGAACTTTAAAATAAATATGGAGCACTTGCTTCTACACTCTTCTTTATTTAATATAATTAATACAGCGGCTTTTCACTGTCTCTTCTTACTCTAAACTACTAACAACCTAACTTCTTAATTATCTCATCCTGCTTGTATGGTAACAACTTTGGATGGTATCACTTTCATGGCTTAGTAATTCACTTTGCTGAATCTTATTGGTTTCACCAATTATTCATTCATCAATTTTCATTCACCCAATTTGGCCAATTTCCCAGTAACCCAATATTGCTTTGTTTTAAAGTGCTTAAATTACCATTTCCAGTTAAATTCCAGCGGATTAATATTCATTTTGCCATGACAACTGGGGCTATCATCCAGTCATATCATAATCGTGACATTACCCCCTTTGACTGGACAATAAAGCTTCTATTGCCTATACACACATAGGAACTTGGCATGTACTCAGCTGATGATCCAACCGCTGGCAGGGTCCTTGATAGTATATGCATCGACACCAGTTTTCTCTATGACTTCAAATGGACCAATCCATATGCTGGCTAGCTTGTGTTTCCACCTGAACCCATGCTAATCATGGAAGAGAACCATGTCACCTTCCTTGAACTGTGCTAACCCGCTCCAACGTACCTGATCCACAGCCTGATTTCTGATCTTCTTGGCTAAGCTGAAAGAATAGGCTTCAGTTTGCAATTTGATCAGAATGCTTGCAAGGTTGGTCAAATAGCAGTGTGGTTCCACTCTGCCAGTGTCTTCCACACATGAATAAAGTAATGCCGGCAGAGCTGGGTGTCAACCATATAGTAGTTGAAAGGGACTTTTTCCTGTGGAGGAATGGTAACTGATGTTATAGGTAAACATGACAGTGGAAAGAAGGGAGGTCCAATCAGATGGTCGATTAGTTACTAATTTCTGCAGAATATTCACCAGAGTCCCATTTACTCATTCAACCATTCTATTTGATTCAGGGTGGTATGGGGTTGTTAGAACTCTGTGGATACCCATGAGCTTGTTCAGTTTGGGGAGAATATGTGAGGTGAAGTTAGTTTCATTGTCAGTGAGAATAAACTGAGGGTATCCATGTCACTGAATAAGACACTCCATCACAAACTTGGTGTAAGTCCTGGGGAATGTCCCCTGGCTGTTGATTGGGCCATCTTCCCATTTCCGAGTAAAAAGACACCAAAGAGGATGGCAATACCCCTCATTACTCAGGGCAATCTTGCTCACGTAGTAGATGAGCAATAGGTAATGGTACTTCCACTTTGGATCCCACCCCAGTACCCACACTCACCTCAGCAGAACTGTTATGGGAAGTTAACAAAATTTGCGCTGAAATTGCTGAATTGAAATTGGCTGGATCTAATTTGAGTGGCAACCTGGCCAATGCCCAAAACTCAAATGGTCAGATAGACATGAAGACTGAGGTATCAGCCAAAACACCCAACAGCTCCAATTTAATCAATAAGCTGATAGAGCTAACGTTGGATGCCATCAATGAGATTTTGAAGTCCTCTGTTGGCAATTTGGGTGTTGTGGCTGATGTGATGCCATTGACTGAACGAACAGTCCAGCAACTGAGCATGGGTGGGTTGGGCGTCCCAAACCTGTTCCAAACCAAATGGACCCACCCCTATGTGGGGTAGCCTTGGGGGATTCCTGTTGCTTATCAGGCCAAATGCCATCACACCAACTGTCAGAAATTTAAATGAGCTCCAGTTTAGATGTTTGAGATCAAACTGACAGCAACTCAGCCCACCGCCAAATTTTGCAATGTCAGTTCTCAAGAAACAAAACCCCCCATTTCCAAACAATTTGCCATTTAGGTCAAAATTGTGGAACCTGATCCCAGCTTGTCACTAACCAATCAACTACTATTTAATTAGTTGCATAGCACTGAGAAAAATGTTGGTTGATTTTCTTTCTTTAAATTTTCCATTAAAAAAACCTTCCCCAAAATTTAGTTTTTATTATATGTTGAAAATTAAACCACCTAATCCGCTGATGATCTTGCACCCATCAGGGCTAATGGCTGTGAGTATCTGGTATGCTATCATATGCTTATACAAAATTCTGGCCCACCAGCAGATATTGGTGGAATTCCTTTCCAATTTCATACTTGTCATATTGACAGCAGTGCCTCAAGCATCCTGGTTTGCCACTCAGGTGCTCTGGCACTCTGACTGGCAGACCAGTCTAATTCTTACTTGCTTTTTGCCTGACACTTGGCCACTGTAACTGACCTTAAATCTCGTATTGCCCTTGCTTTGACCCACCAGGTCAAATGGTCAATAGCCACAAGGATATACTTACACCAGTTAGCTCCTGTTAGCAAGGGACCAACAACATCCAGGGAAACAGTATGCCAAGTAAAATGGGGTTTCACTAACTGATAAGAAGTCTTACGGCGGAATGGCTTCTCCACTTGGCACTGATGGCAACAAGAAATGGTTTCAAGCACATCGAAGTTCATACTTTCCCAATAGTACTGAGGGTGCAGCAGCTCCATTGTCTTGCGCACTCCGCCATGTCCAACTGCCCAGTGGGCGCTCATAATAATTCCCAGCTGGGCTGAAGGCTGTGGAAAATTCACAGTAGAACTACCAATCCGCTTATACAGTTCCCCATTCCATTGAAATGTATTTGTTCATATCTAATTTAATGCTTTGATCACTTGGGGTGGTTCTTCATCATACTTTCTGCTAAGCATCTTGTCATACATCACATCACTGAGATCCGCGGTCACCACAACAGTTGGCAATCAAGATAAACAGTCAGCGTTCTGGTGCTTTGCTCCTGGCTGATGAAGGATCTCAAAATCATAAGCCTGCAGCTTAAGGGCCCATCAAGCAAAAGGCCTTCAGGTTCTTTGAGGTTATGCAGCCAGCGTAATGAGGCGTGGACTGTTATGACTTTGAACTTTACCCCATGCAGATAGACTCTGAATTGCTTATAGGCGTGGATCACTGCTAAGCACTCTCACTTGGTCACAGTATAATTACGTTCATGGCTACTCAGACTTTGGCTGCAGTATGCCACTGGGTGCTCCTCTCCTTCATCATCTATTTAGGACAAAACTGCCCCCAAAGCGGAAAGAGATGCATACATTTGTACAATAAATTCTTTTTTGAGATTTTGGGTATCATAACTTGGGCGCACTAATTAGTGCCATTTGAAGTGTATCAAAGGCGCATTGACGCCGTTCTGTCCATTCAAACATGACATCCTTCTTTAACAGATCAAACAGCGGCCCTCCAATGTAACTGAAATTGGGTATGAAGCATCGGTAGTAACCCACTATCCCCAAAAACACCTGAATGTCCCATTTACTAGCTGGCGTTGTCATCTGCCAAATGGCTTCCACCTTGGCTGGTTGAGGTCTCAGCCTGGTCGCATCCACCACAAAATCGAGGTATTATAACTGATCCTTGAAGAAGTGACATTTCCTGGGCTTAATCTTGATATTGGCCTCAGCCAGTTGGCAAAATACCTCTTCTAGATGGGTAAGGTGCTCAGTGAATGTGCGCGAGAAGACATTAATATCATCAAGGTACACCAAAACACATGCCAGCTTCAGATCCCCCAGAATGGTGTCCATTGCTCGTTGGAATGTAGCTGGGGTATTACATAGCCCTTGTGGCATACGAGTGGGTTGGTAAAGCCCTTTGGATGTGATTACAGCGCATTTTTCTTGTTCTGCTGGGGACAACATAATTCGCCAGTAATCAGATATCAAGTCCATTGCCAAGAAATAGCGAGCTCCACCTAACCAATCCAGTGCATCATCAATCCGCGGAAGAGGGTAGGAATCCTTCTTGGTGATACTATTAAGCTTCCAGTAGTCAATTATAACAAGGTTAGTACCATCCTTCTTTTTAACAATTAAAACAGGTGAAGCCCACGGACTCTTAGATGGTTTAAGCATTCCTTGCACTAACAGCTGATCAATCTCCACATTGACAACTTCTTCCGCTACCCTTGATTGGCGGATTGGCCAAGACCTAATGGGGGGAGATCCCCAGTGTCCAACTGATGGATAACCCCCCAGGCGCACCCTAAATCGTGATTGTCAACAGCAAAGATCTCTTCATATTTTCGAAATAAGGATTCTACTTGATCTTTTTGGTCTTCTGTTAGCCCTCTTAAATTTTCACATGGTACAACTGCCATTACGCCAGGCTGTGTTTCAATGGGCAGGTTAAATTCATCCAACGAACTAAATTCATGAACCTTGAGGACCTCTTCAACTGGAATAAAATGTAAGTATGCCACTATTTGGTGTCAGCAGATTTGCATCGGTGTATTCTGAAGATTTGCTACTAAGACCTTGATCTTCCTATATCCCAGAAGTATAACTCCTGGGGCCACATGGGGCTCAAACTGTGACTGTTGATAAGGTCCAATGACTTCCTCATAAAGCCCAGCAGGCACTTCCACCTCCAACTCAGTGTTTATGATTACTTGGTGTCCAGAGGAAATAGATATAGGGCCCGCAGCTCTAAGTGATAGCCTTTGATATTCATAAATTTGATTGGGAAGGGCCCATGTCTTATGCTTAAGTTGATGATAGCAAACCAAAACCACCCCATCACATATGCAAGGTTAATATGACTCATGTGTACCAGATGTTTTGGCATTCCTCTGGAGGTAAAGTAGAATGGGATTTGCTGCCTCAGAATTTCAAATGTCTCTGCGGTCATATCAACAACAACTCCATAGTGGCGCATAAAAGCAGTTCCAATTAAAAGGTTGTAGTTATTATTTGGTAGCACTATGGCTGGGGCTACAATGACAATTGACCAAATTGCAAAGGTAATGCACTAGTGCTCCTTCAGAGACCGTGTTTTCCATACCTGCAGTCCCATACACCATACAATGTTCCACGTCAGGCTTTAACGCCAGCCTTGCCACCAACTTTGTGGACGCCTTGTTGATTGGGGCACCCATATCAATTATTGCATGGACTCAGGTTTTTGCTACAATAGTGTCACAGTAGGTACATTCAGCATAAGAGGCATTCTGATTGTTTAGAACATGTACAATTAACAGATCTCTGTTTCCAAGGAAGCTCATAATACCTTTCCCCACTTTAGAGTATTTTTTAACAATAGCATCCACGGGGAAAGCCACGTTTACTTCTTCCAGAAGAAGCGCATCAGCTAATGGATCCTGTTCATCAGTAGAAAGATGATCAAACATTTGACAAGCATAAGGCTTTGGATATTCCTGAGAGCTTGTTTCTGTCATGTTCATGGATTGCATTTGTGTCAGCACATTCACCCCTCCAACAGGTCATTGGTATAAAAAAGGCATCTTCATTCTGGAGAGCTTCTGCTGAAGATACAGGAATAGGTTCTGATGGGATGTTTTGGGTCAGAATAGCAGAGGTAAAGAGTCCCATCTCTACTCCGCTCTGACTTTTCCCTGGTGATACTGCTCCTGCAGAAAGTACTGAACCCGCTGTTGATGACAACTTCTAGCCAGGTGCCCCAAGTGACCACATGAAAAGCAGATGCCCCCAGAAGACTTGTGAACTTGACTGTTATAAAAGGAGACACCCCAAGGGTTGGATGGAAGTAAGGCTTGTATTGATGATAAGGCCAGGGGATGCCCACTGATTGCTGAACAAGGAGGGATGATTCCTCCGAATAAAAAAGGCTAGCAGCAGAGGTGCTAGGTTTCCGCTCTATATTGGGTGGAGGAAAATTAGCGGATAGATGGTATAGAATTTGAACAAATTTGAGCAAGGATACATCAACCTCTAAATATGGAGACAAGGTATTAAAAATCTCTCTTTATGGTTTCACAGCAGAGGTCAATGCTATGCTTATGTCACATTCAGTTAAAATCCCTGCCCCAATTAACACATGGGCTTCCACTGAGAATTGATCAGCAAATGCAGTGAGGGTCTCATTAGGCTGAAACCCAATAGTAATAAACTCAGCCTTTCTTAGTGCCATTTTTGAAGGTCTTTTAAACAACCACAGTACAGTTTCCTTCACTTTTTGATAGGTAATGGAACTGTTTGGAAGATAGCAAATAACTTGGTCAGCGCTACCAACATCCAATGTAGACATTAGTAATTTGGCTTTATACCGATCTAAAGCCCCTTCTACTGCAAACTCAAATTTTCTAAAAAAACTCACGGAATTTCCCATCTTGGTCAAAGGGAGGCAGCTTGTCAATACAACATTCTTGCAGAAATTCCTTTTTCCAATTGAGCACAGCGTCTAGGGAAAGTTTGAGCTCTGCATATTCCACAATTGCAGGGTGTGGAATTGATTTCTTAGTGAAGTAAGCCAGAAATGACATGACCAACAACAGAGGAACGCTTATCAGACTATGTGATTGATCAATGGGCCCCCTGTAGTGAGCACCACTGTTATAAAATTGGCGGTATGGGTGAGATACGCCAACAGAATTTGCACAGGGTTTGACCCACTGAGCAATTAGGACCGACAATATGATGATCATTGTCCTTGAAGCAACAGAATGAACTTTAAAATAAATATGGAGCACTTACTCCTACACTCTTCTTTATTTAATATAATTAATACAGCGGCTTCTCGCTGTCTCTTCTTACTCTAAACTACTAACAACCTAACTTCTTAATCATCTCATCCTGCTTGTATGGTAACAACTTTGGATGGTATCGCTTTCATGGCTTAGTAATTCACTTTGCTGTATCTCATTGGTTTCACCAATTATTCATTCATCAATTCGCATTCACCCAATTCGGCCGATTTCCCAGTAACCCAATATCGCTTCGTTTTGAAGCGCTTAAATTACCATTACCAGTTCGATTCTGGTGGATTCCTATTCATTTCGCCATGATGATTAGGGCTATCGTCCAGTCATATCAGAATCATAACATATGTAACAAGTGAAAATCTTATATGTTTTTGATGGTGATTGGTATAATGTTATGGCTGAGCAGTTTGTAATTAGTATAATGTTATGGCTGAGCAGTTTGTAATTAGTATAATATTAAAGCTGAGCAGTTTGATATTTGGTTGATTCAATAGTTTAAATGGTTTTGCCAAGCAGTTGGTGGTTATTTGGCTAATTAAGTTAATCATTTTAGTAAGTAGTAAATGATTAGCTGATTTTGATAGTTTAGTTGGTTTTGCAAAGTGGTTGGTGGATCTAGGTTGATTCAACAGGTTAATTATTTTTGGGTGAATAGTTAGTGATTTTGACTGATTCGATAGGTTTGTTTAAACTTAAATTTATCGATGGCCATCTACCAATTTATAAACTAAAATAAATTAATATTAACTGTTAAATTATACCCAAAAATAATGCTGGGTAAAAAGGCTATCAACATGATATAATATCTAATCATTTCGAATCATTTATTAAACCTGAGCAGTGCCAAATAATACCATTAATACTTGGTTAATTTAATAGTTTCAGTTGGTTTCAATTATGACTAAGTGGTTAATAGTTTTTGGTTGATTTGATAAGGCAATTGATTTTGGCTGAGTGGTTGGTGGAATTTGGATAAATCGATCAGTTCAATGGGTTTGGCTGAGTGGTTAGTAGTTTATAATATAAAATATAAAATAATGATCCAAATCACTTGGTAAGCTATACACACCATAGCAAAGCACGGGTATCTGGATGTTAGTTTTATATAACTTCAAAAAATCTGCCTAATTTGGTTGTCTTAATTAATTAACTACTTTTGGCAAGTTAAGTAGAAGTTGGGGAGGATACTCAGTGGCAGAATATGGCCTCACTACCACTGCCTCCCCAAGTTCGATCCCAGTAAATGAACTTTGGGTAGGGGACGATTTTGACTGTTGGTTTTGCGCACCAATGCCCCAAACTGAGATAGCAAATAGCAAAGGCGGTCCATGGAGGTCCTGGCCTATCATATGATGTGCATGGAGGTTTTCCAGGTTTTAACCTCCTTTTCCATTTCTTCGATTCCCTTAATTGGTGCAGTATCATCCCTAGGTCAGCCCACCTCAAATAAAATTTAAGAGCTAAGTAGAAGTTGATTTAGTAGTTTGGAAGATATGTCATATACACAATGATTTTAAATATAGAGAGATGATTTGTAAAGTAGTTTGGTATTATCTGATCAATTCAATAGGTTTATTTTGTTCTGCTGAGTGGTTGATGGTTTTTGGTCAATTTGATAAGGCACAGTTTTAAGGGATGATTGGTTATTGGATGATTTGATAAGTTCAGTTAGGTTTGGCTGAGTAATTGGTGTTTTTGGTTGATTTGATTGAGCAATTAGATTTGGCTGAGTAGTTATGGTTTATCTAGAATATAAAATCTAAATTAATCAATATGAATTATCTTAAATTCTATAGACACCATAACAAAGCATGGGTAATGGATGCTAGTAATAATATAAAACCAAGTCAGAGATTTGGAAGGAGGGTAAAGGCAGTCTGAGCCACTAGCTGCCTGGCCTTCTTTTGTGACAGTTTTAGCTAAGCTAGTAATACCATCAGCCTGTAGCTGGATAATTTGTTGGGCTGATCTCTTCATTACCTTATCAAGAACCTTGGTCCTAGAAGAGAAGAAATATTTGGCTAAGAGAGCAGTTACCCCAGGTTCTTGTCCATATAACACATGAAAAGGAGATAATTTGAAAATCTGATTGTAGCTAATTTGGTTGGCCTTAAGGGCACTAAGCAGAAACTTATCCCAGTGTAGAGGTTCAGAAGTGGCCATTTTCCATAATATAAATACCAGGTGTCATGGACGTGGCTAAGAAGGATTAGACTGGGCTCCCAATCAGGGTATGTGAACACCCAGTGGAGAGCCCAAAAATGCCATGGGCACAGCAGTATAAATGACTTGGAGGAGCAGGGTTCTACTGTGAATGTGAGGAAAGCAAAAGTTCAGTAATTTACTGAAAGCCCATAAAGAAAAACAAATGGTATAGATGGGGGCAACTGCAAGTCTTTCAGGGGCAACCCCCAAGGGTGGGGGAGGCAGAGAGGATGACAACTCCTTAGGGATTCACAGTTGTGGGCCTTCAGGTTCAAAGAGTTAGTGTCATGGGTTGATAAAGGGAAGTTCAAGGTCCGCTGCAAGATTGGCATCAGGAGCAGGGTGCAAAGGGGGCCCATGCAGAGCACAAGGCTGAGCTCTTTCTGAACGGGATGCTATAGACCCCTCAGGCAAATGATATCTTTAGCAGGTTGGTCATGTGGGGGTCCCAACTCCACAAACAATGGAACAGAGATGCTATGGACTTCCCCACCCAGAGAATGGCTTCCAGGGAATCAACAGAAGGAAAGTAGCCATATTTGGTACAAACGGGCATGCAATATTGACATGTGAAGCAGATGTGTTATCTGGAGCATACTGATTTACAAGATTTATGATGTGCTGCCAGGTGGTAGGGTCAATTGACTTAATAATCCAGTTGACAATCATTGGAAGGAATATCTGGGCAACCGCACGCTTTGCTAAATCAATTGGTGGAATTTTTTATATATAAAAAAGGGTGAACGGGTTTGCAACAAGTTGAATGGGAGTATTGAGGTTTATTTTTGCAACTAGGTGAGAAACTAACAAAAAATGAACTGACAAAAGCCCTTGAATAGGGATGTTACCTTAAAAATTGGGGGAAGCATCAGGGAGGGGCATTAAGGGATTGGCATCTTGGAATTCATGGGTGGGAATTTATTGCTGGGGAAGGGATAGGCTAAGGTATTCACTACCCTGAAAATCTCAAAAAACCTTTTAAAGCTTACCCTATTCTTTGGTCCTAGCCAGGTCAACCATGCCAACCTGGGACCTGACTGTCCAAGTTGTGCTAGCCCTGCATCCTGACCTGCCTGAATTCATACCAGAGGGTTGAGAGGATTGCGCCAGATCACTGACTGATTGGTCCAATGTGTAATTTGGAAACAAATCTCTTTTCATCTTGGAAAGACCTGAACCAGCTCCCCCAGCCCAGAATTTGTAGAATAGGCCTCAGGATCATCATAAGTGTTTTTTTCCAAAATTTGGCAAAAATTTCCAGGGGGGTGGGGAGTCTCAGGAGCCTGCCTGTAGCCCCTGGCTTGCACAACCTCTCTGTAAACCCCTCTATCAACCCTAACAGGGTAGAGGAGGGGGAAGAGGCGGGAACCAGATATTCTTGGGGGGGGGGGTAGATCAGTCATCCAGCGCTCATTTACTACATGTGCCAAGTCGCTCAACTGTAATAAGGGGGGCCACTTGGGCCATGGGACCCCTTTTGTCCTAAAGGGATGCTGTCCCTGTCCAGATGCAGAGCTGGGATCCAGGACTTACACAAGGGTTTTATTTGCACTTTCTATGATACCATTTGTAGAAGGGTTATTTGGGGTTAGAAAAGATATTGGGATCCCATAGAGATAGCCAAGATCTTTACCACTATGGAAATGAAAGTTTTTTGTTGTAGCAGAGTAAAACTTGGGGTAACCATGGCAAGTTAAAATATTATAATGGAGGAAGGTGGCGGTATCTTTAGCAGTCTGGGCTGGAGAGCCACAGCTTCAATCACTTTAATAAAGTGATTAATTCAAGCTAGGATGTAGAGATTCCCATTGATAGTCTAAGGTAATGGACCTATCACATCAAAGCATATTGCATGGAATGGTTGCTGAGGCGTCGTGGGTTGGTATTAATAATTGGTCTTAAAGGGGGATTTCTTTTTACAAGTTAAGCAGGCATCCAGGACATCAAAAATGACTTCCATTTTGCCCTCCTAATAGTACAATCTCTAACCCACTCATATGTTATCTGTACTCCACCACGCCCAAGGGTGAAGTGGGCCTCCAAGATAGCGGGTAATTGCTCAGAAGGTTGAAGATAGGGCAACCAACTTGCTCCTACCTTCTTATATAACTTTCTACTCTCCACCTTGGTTTTGCAGGAGTATCACATGAGTTTTTTTTTGACAGGTTCATCCTTATTGTCCCATGCATCAGGGTTCATAAGGAGATAATGTAATCTTACCACTTCTTATCTAAGTGAAGTATAGGCAGTTAAGTCAACCCATCAACATTCATATGGCAGGTTTAAGATCAGTGTTCAATTTCATTTTATAATGTTGAAGCTTCAAGGCCCAACGAGCCAACCGTCCAGTGGGGTCCTTCATGTTCTGTAACCATTTTAAGGAGACATGGTCAGTAACCATGGTAAAGGTAGTCCCATATAAGAAAGGACGGTAATGGTTTACAGCTAATAAGACAGCAAGGCTCTCCTTCTTTGTTAATCTGTATTTGCTCTCAACCTTTGAAGTCATCTTGCTGCAATTTGACATGGGGTGCCACGCCGTTTACATTTGATTGAGCCAAGGTAGCCTCAACACGCAATCAGAGGCATCAGTAAACATAATGAAAGGTTTATCATAGTCAGGGTGGCGTAGGATATAGCGTTTCTGTAGCAGCTGCTTTAGCGTTTAAAATTGTTTGCCTGTTCAGCACTCTAGTAGAAGGGGGTGTTCTTAGCCAGTAGATGGACGATGGGCTCACTTGGCTAGTTGAAATTGGGGATGAATTGGTGGTAATACCACCTCATTACCAGAAAAACCTGGATATCCTGAAGGGTTTGGGGCGCAGGCATTTTAGATATAGCTTCTACCTTATCTTGCAGGGGCTGAATTCCCTTATGGGAGAAAGCATTATCAATGAAATATAGACGTTTTTTGGAAGAAAGCGCACTCCATGGGTTTCAAATTGATGTTGGATATGCAAAGGTGGTGAAAAGCTTTTTTAAATGAGTAAGATGCTAATTGAAGGTTTTATAAAATACACTAATTTCATCAAGATAGACCATCACACAAGTCAGCTTAAGAACCCACAAGATGTGATCAATTGTTCATTGGAATAATGCAGGAGCGTTGCACAACCCTTGGGGTAGGCAAGTGGGCTGAAATAAGCCTTCTTTGCAATGTAACATATATCTCCTAGTCCAGGGAAAAAATCCATTTGCTAGTATCTGCTGGACAGATACATAGCGGAAAAGAATCTGGATCCATAGAGTTGTGCAAGGGCAACATTAATGCGGGTAATAAAATAAACATCTCTCTTGGCGAGATTGTTTAAATTTTTGGTAGTCCATAACTACCTGATGACCTCAATTTTTCTTTTTATTTGAAGAAAGGGACGCCCAAGGGCTTTAGGATGGTACAAGTAACCAAGCGTCTAGCAGTTGTTTGAGCTCTATCCTCATTTGTTGCTCTTTAACTTTTTTATTTATGGCAGGGTTTGTGTCAGGATTTCACCAAGCTCTTCTGTTCCTTAACTTTTACCCCAAATATTCCTCCAGTAATTTCAGAAGGGGAACTCAATATATCTAATCATATCAAGGTTATTAAGAATGATCAGGCTTATCCTGATCAGATGATAGATAATTTGATAACTCAGAGATTGAAAGGATTGGATAGACCCCAAACTACTTTGAAACCTATAAATATTCAATCCTTTCATTAATAAAGGTTAGGTCAATTTACAACCTTATTTTTACTATTAATTATAACTTTTTGAAGAGCCGCCTAATTAACTTCTAGAGAATACCTGCCATTTTTGAAGTGTAATTCAAAGCTTAAAGTGGTGCTCACTACAGGGGTAATTCTGCGTTATGCACCAGTGAAAACTTCAATCAATACAATAGATTCTTATTTTTCGTCTGAAGAGGTTCAAGAACATGATCAAGGCAGTATTTTATGATGGGTCTGTTCCACTAGAACCAAAATCCTAAGGGTATTATCTACGTTGGAATTCTGTGCCAACTTGGAATTTTATGGTCCCAACTTA
This sequence comes from Massospora cicadina, assembly GCA_022478985.1. Classification (NCBI taxonomy): domain Eukaryota; kingdom Fungi; phylum Entomophthoromycota; class Entomophthoromycetes; order Entomophthorales; family Entomophthoraceae; genus Massospora; species Massospora cicadina. The sequence goes on along the minus strand of JAKSZP010013582.1, from coordinate 8,605 downwards.
AGCTTTACCACTAATTTTCAAATACAGCCCAAGGTTTTAAGAAACATCATTAATCAGATGATTGAGAGGGTTCTAATTCCTGGAATCCGTTTTACTCAATCTCAAACTAATGCTGTACCCTCTATGTTGAGGGATTTATTTCAATCTTCTCAAATGCCAGGGATTGGTACCAAGCAATATTTACATCAACTTGTACACTCTACTTTATACCACTTATTACCAGTAGTAGGAATGCATCATCAAAGGATGCTTAAATTATTAGATGGACTCCAGTACTTGAATAATTATGTTTCTGAGTTCTTCAAGTTTGCCTCTGAGTTCAGTAAAGATAATCATGATGCCATTATTAGTAATCCGACTCTTCTTAATGAAGTACATCAACAACTTGTTCAGTTTATCACAGAATATTCAGTTTTGTTGATTCACAGTTAATAAAGTAAGTCCAGGGAATTCAGGTGGAATGGAGAGATGTTATTTTCCAACTCTCTGAGTGTAGTCAATTGATGGAAGAGAGAATTAAATTTTGTCTCTTCCAATTGGAGCAATTGTACTTGGGAATTCAATTTTGATTTAACAAAGTAGAAAAAACATCAGGAACTATGGGTCCTCGTGGGGAACAAGGTCCTCCTGGAGTTAAAGGACCTCGTGGGCCACCTGGGGGTGAAGGGCCACGTGGACCTCCTGGCACTGATGGACCTCATGGACCTTCAGATGTTGAAGGCCCTGTGGACCGCCAGGTGGTGACTGACCTCATGGACCACCTGGTGCTGATGGGCATTCAGGATCCCTTCAGCAGGTTGACTCTCTCTTGAACATAATTGACTAATTGCATGAAAAAATTTCATAAAGTTGTTAAAGAGTGTAATTTAACTCCTATGGGGTACCTATTGACCCCCTGTTGTCGCTTCAGTCCTTATCTGATGAATTGAATAATCTGGGTAAATGGGCAACAAATACCAACATCCTGTTACAAGCTTGCATATTAAAAGGGGAAATGCTTCAAGCGAAGATTGAAATTTTGGAACTTAAGTACAATGCACATCAGGAGCAAATTTATGAGTTATCTTGCAGATTGAACGAAAAAGTGAGGCATGTTGATCTAAATCATCAGGTTAATAAAATTCGTTCCAAGGCAGTTGGTCCCTATCCTCAATATTCTTCCCAAGCTTTAGACTCTAACTCTTACATCTCCACTCAATTGGAACAACATGGAGTGTATGTTTTAATTTCTAATGCTCCAATGAGTTTTAAGCCTGTATTTAAAGACAAGTACTCTCCTGGGAAAGGCAGCATTATATCCTTCCTCTATTTATATGAGAAGGCTCTGAGTGAGGCCACAGATCATCAAAAGATGAATTAATTACCTAATTGTCTTACTTTATTGGCCCATGGTATAATGGTACCCCACTTGATGACTTGTTCTACTTGGTCCCAGGTTATGGAAGCATTGATTAAAGAATTTGGGAGTGAGCAAATCTTATCCTCTCAGAAACAGGATTTTATGGACATATAGCCTCATCAAAATGAAACTATCTAGACTTTACTCATTGATTTTATCAAGAGGCTCAGACTTTGGTAGCATGTGCTGGTTATAATTGGACAATGCTATTACTGCTGTTATGTCTGCTTTTACTTCTAGGACTCAGATTCAAGTCTACCTAATCAGCATAAAAAAGAACTTCAGAAAATTTTTGTACATAAAGGAGGCCTTGTTGGAATTGACTACTCAATTTTCTGAAAAACCCCAAATCTATGACTCTCCAAGACCCAGTCATCCTAAAGTTTACGCTGTGCCTGAGTATGCTATAGCTATTCAGTGTAATTATTGTCACCAGTATTTCCATACTGAAGAACTTTGTTATAAAAAAGAAGCTGATGAAAATAAGAAAAAAGACAAAACCAATAAGATTTTCCATCTTAATAATGATATGAGTATGCAGCAGGAACATCAAAACCCAGTAGAATATAGTAAAATGAAAATTCTTCCTATTCCTTGCCCTCCTTGTTGTATTTACCCTTTCAGTTTGGAAGTACAATCACCCATATTTACTTTTAAGTGAATTGAATGAACGCCAAGGCTATTATTGACACTGGATCTATTGTGAATGTAGTCTCATCGAAATTTATCAAGAAGATTAAGTTAAAGCCCAATATTTCACATTATGAAGAATAAGGCACTGCAGGACCTCAGAGTACTCGATCAATTGGAGCTTTTTCATCACTCCCATTTAGAATTGGGAATTTAACTTTTACAGGACCTGCAATTATCCTTAATAACTTGAGTTATGACCTTCTCTTGGGGACTCAATTTTTGCTGGAATTTAAAGGAATTATTAATTACCCCGACTCTTCACTATCCCATTTGTGGTATAAAGATCCATTGCTTTTATCTGAACATGCTCATACTAGACGTCGGTTATGTCTGCTAGAGGAATCAAAGAGGTCTTATACCATTCAGTACCATGTTGAAGGCCCTCAAGTAAAATTACCCCCTACAATGGCTGACATAGAAGAAGGGATGCATGTTTATTTACCTGAGGTTGTGATTATTCCGCCAAAATCTCAGGTTATTTCCAATACCTTTTTACAATTTTTCTATTACCAAGAGCCATCTATTACTAGTACAAGAAATTTCAAACCCTTCTGCTAAAGAGATTTTGCCTTGTCCTGGGTTTTGGATTATGCATATTCTGGAGAGTTACCTGTTTTATTGGCAAATCTTACCAATGATCCAAAAAGGGTAGATCAAAAAATACAATCACCTATGTCAAATTATTACCCCTATCTCAAATTTATGACGTTAAAACATTTGGAAGCTTACAAGGCTTTGGGTTGGAAGACAGTCAGGAGATTCTTACTGTGGGGCCTGCAATAGGGAAGCATCTTACTAAAGAACAGGAGAAACAAGTACTACAATTATCAGAAGAATACTCTGACATATTTGCCAAGAATACTTATGATTTTGGTAAAATGAAAGGAGTAATACATACCATTAACACTGGAGATCATTCACCTATTTGTGCCAAACCCTATTGTAAGTCAAAAGTGGAGGGAGCCCAGGTTACCAAAGAGTTACATCAACTATTGGAGGCTGGATCATTGAAACCCTCAACAGCATTTGGGCCTCCCCATTGCTACTGGTTAAGAAAAGGATGGTTCACATCAGGTGGTTATGTATTATCATAGGTTAAACGCCATTAATCATTGAGATAGTTGCCCTTTGCTAAGGATTGATATACCCTCCAATTGTTAGCTGTCTCAACCTATTTTTCAGCAATGGACTTAGCCAGCCAATACTGGAAAATTGAATTATCCCCAGAGGACCGAGCTAAATGTGCCCTAATATCTAGAAAAGGCTTATTTGAACCAACCTATATGTCACAAGGGTTGAGCAATGCCCCAGCAACCTTTCAAAGGGCCATGGATGGTATGTTACAAGATTTAAAGCTGATCTGTATTTTGGTATATCTGAATGATATTAACATGTTTTTGAAAACATTTACTGAGCATTTGGACCATTTAAAGGAGTTTTTAAATAAATTTGAACTTTTCTCTAAAGCTCAAACCCTCCATATGTTCCTTTTTTCATAATGAAATGGAGTTATTAGGTCGCCAGGTATCAGCTAGAGGTATTCAACTAAATTTTGAATAAAATTCGAGCTATTCAAAAAATGACACCTCCAACCTTCTTGTGGGACATACAAGCCTTTCTTGGTATGATTGGGTATTATCATCAATTTATACATAAGTTTGCTGATATGGCAGAACCCCTGTTCCATTTATTACAAAATGGTGTACCATTTGAGTTGAGCTCTGATCAGGAACAGTCTTTTAACTATCTCCAATCTTTCTTAACTAAGGCACCTGTTATAATTCATCCTCAATTTGATAAGCCTTTTTTACTGCATACTGATGCAAGTAATGGCACTATTGGGACTATTTTATCCCAGTGTGATGAAGAGCAGATAAATCATCCTGTTGCATTTTACAGCAAATTTTTAATCAAAGATGAGCGTAAATACAGTGTAACTGAGTGGGAGTGTTTAGCTGTAAATTTTAGCAATTAAGCACTTCCATCCCTTTTTATATGGTGACCATTTTACTGTTATTACCGATCATTCTTTAAGATAGTTACAAAATATGAAGGATCCTCACGGGAGACTAGCCCATTGGGCCATAAGACTGCAATATTATGATTTTTTCAATTGTTCATCGCTCAGGTATACAACATCAAAAAGCTAATGACTTGTCCCAGTTGCCTATACTGACCTTGTATTTGGGAAAAGAGGAATGACTATATAATCTTATTGAACGTCCTGAATCGTGGGATCAAGAATCTGAAGAAGATTGAACCTTCCTAAAAACTATTACTTAAAGCTACCATGGTTTGGGAGGGACCTTTGTATAAGAAGGTCAAATCCAAGTGGTTACCCTTTATGCACCCAAATTCAAGGTACCATGCTATCATGAAAGGACACGGGCAAGTAGGTTATAGTGGTTTAAAGAAAACCAACCAAGAGTGGTTAAAACCAGATACTATTGGAAAAATATGACTGAAACCATTTGAGAGACCCTTAACTCGTGTCTCATCTGTAAAAGTCATGGCGCAACCAATCCTACTTACCAGCATCATGTGATTCCACCTACTAAGGCGTTTGAAGTGGTAAGTATTGATGTTGTAGGACCTTTTCCTCGGGGGTTGCATGGACACCAATACATTATCATGGCTGTTGACCATTTAACTAAATAGGTTGAGGCTATATCCATTACTAACCCCTCTGCTAAGACAATTGCATTATTCTTTTACCAGTACATCATTACTCAGAATGGGTGTCCCAAGGTCCTTATGTCAGACAATGAGACTAATTTTACCTCTCAATTCCTACAGGAACTATTCAAATTATTCAACACTGACCAATAGTTTGTCATTTCTTACAATCCATCAATGAATGGGGCCATTGAATGAGTCAATGGAACTTAAGTCTCTATCTTGAGAAAGATGGCCTCAACGGACCCATCTCAGTGTAACTTCTATTTACCTAGTACTTTGTTTGCATATCAAATAAGTTATCATCGAATTATCAAGATACCACCCTTCAAATGTATTTATGGGCGAGATCCCTCAGTTCCTTCAAGTGTTCAGGCAATACTCAAAGAAGATATACCAGAAAACTGATTTAGCTATCAGAAATCTGGGCAATGAGATTATTTGCCTTCAAGTTAAGCCATGAAATCTATAAGTAACCACTAAAAAGGAGACCCAAAGAAGTAACCAACATAGACCTGCCTTACCTGAATATCAAGTTGGAGATTATGATATTTATTATCACTCATGACCTAGTGGGGTGAACTGAGAAATTAGGATCTAACTAATCTGGTCCTTATCAAATTATATTCCAAAAGGGACTAGAATATTCGATTGTTCATGTTGATAAGGGTATAGTTGTAAAATGTATCCACCCTAGATTTTTGAGAATTCACCCTCCCCTGCAATCGAATTTTGATGAGCAAAGTGTCAGGATTTTGTCAAACTCTTTTGTTCCTGAAACTTTTACCCCAAATATTCCCCCAGTAATATCATAAGGGGAACTCAATATATCTAATCATATCAAGGTTAATAAGAATGATCAGGCTTATCACAATCAGGTGATAGAAGATTTGATCGCTTAGCAATTAAAAGAATGGATAAACTCCAAGCTACTTCAAAACCTATAAACATTAAAGCCTTTAGTTAATAAAGGTTAGGCCAATTTACAACATTATTTTTAGTATTATTTGTAACCTTTTGGAGAATCCACCTAAGTAACTTCAAGAGAATACCAGCCATTTTGAAGTGCAATTCAAAACTTCAAAAGTTTGGATCAGATAAGGGGGTGGAAGGCGAGTCAGTAGGGCGTACGGCTACCAACCTGAAGGTTGCAGGTTTGATTCCCGCCCTTCGCACATCAATTGGGGTGCCAGCCAAAGGAAGCTACTGGCGGTTAGTAGGTCTAATGACATGAAAACCTTACCCATGACGTAACCAGAAAAATTTGAGTCCCGATCTGGAGGTGGAAAAACTTTCTTTGACAGAGTTGACCCTGTTCAGGTTTCATGTCATTTATTTTTTTCGGTAATGCCTGTCCCCTGGTCGGCTTGCCTTGGTTAAATAAAAAAAAGTTTGGATCAGATAGGACTGGAATCACCATCAGCATTGGTGTGTCTTTAATCCCTCATATGGCCATAGTTATTGTCAGATTTGGAGAAAATATCACTATAAGCTTCATAAGAAACAAACTTGTTCAAGTTCATTTAGGGTACTTTCATTTAAGATTTGAACATTAGGCAAGAAACACACCAATTGGTCCGTGGGCAAGCCCATATATAGCATATATCAAATAAAGTGAACACTGTCAATATCCTCAAGGGGATTAGCAGACCTTTCCCTGTCTCCTGGTATTTTCTTACAAAAATGTCCTATTATTAAAAGTTTCCAAAAAAATTTGATGGGTTGCTGGTAGGTGGGGTCTAATATACCAGGAAATAGCCAAGGTTCTAAAGAACTTACTCCATCAATGTTAGTATTTGCAAAAAAATCTTTGGGTGATTTGCAGAGAAATGTGGTGGCAACCACCCATTGTTCACCAGACTTGATTACTATCTCCTCTAGAGTATGAAATGGAATACCCTCTGAAGCATCCACATGATCATAATTTTTTTGTGCTGTTCCCAGAAATTGTGTAAAATAGAGGTAATGTAGAGGAAGGGTACTCAGCTAGGCATGGATACCTTTTTTATTGGGTTCTTGATTGTTAAATATCAGAGGAGCTTGGTAAGTAAGTAAGGAGAGATAATCATGCTTAACGCTAAAAATAATGGCATACTCAATCATAAATTGTGTGCCAATAAGCATGTCATAAGCGTTATTGTCAAATGCCACAGTGGGGGCTGACAGGATGAGCTTCCCAAATCAAATGGGTAAGGAGGTCTAGGCTCCAATAGTGTGAGTGTTGTTGGGACCTATAGTTCCAAACTCTTGCGAGTATACCAGGTCATAATTGAGCTTAATCTTTTTAATAAGCCTTGAAGATATAACATTTACTGGGGATCCAGTGTCCAAAATGGACCTAATCTGAAATTTTTGAATAACAACCTTCACCAAGGTTATAGTTCCACCAAATTTAAGGGAGAGAGCTAAAACCTCCTTAAGATGGAGGTAAAGGCAATTCTTTTAATGGTCTTAGGATATTTATTTGTAAGGGATTGTAGTGTATGAACATAATGGATGGGTTATACCAGCGAAGGAATAAACTGGTTGGCATCATTAGCGGTAACAATAACCTCAGGGCATCCCAGTACTTGGATAAGCTATGTATCTGCTGGTATCATAACCTCATCTAATCCTTCTAGGGTCCAACCGATCTGCATTCATACTTTAACAGGGGCTACTAGGATATATTAGTCACCGTCCTCATCACGCTTAATATTTGTCATAAAAGGGGTTGTATGAGTACATTAAGGATATGATAAGAGAGAGTTTGGAGGTAAGAACATCAACTTTGCTAACTATTGGAGTGAGACTCACAAAGTCATCAGTCCTGTCTTGGTGGCAGGAATTGCTCTTGGGACAATCTACTACCATTTTAGTTATAGGAGCAGGAGTTTTAACTTTAACGGCCGTTGACTTGAGCCCATAATTTTCTAGCTGGGGTTGTACCATGAAAACAGGTTTAGAACTTGGATAAGCCAAAGGAGATTCCTGAGGATTAAGGGATGGCGTCACAGAGGAACGTAACCTTTGAGCCACAATGAGAGAGAGCTTAGGGGAGCAGGACGGAGTCTCAACTGATGACATCAAGAGAACTTTGGGAGCAGGTGGTGGTAGGTTAGCTGCCCTGTCATCCTTGGTGCACTCTGACTAACTGGTATAAAGATTTCAGACTCAGGCGGTGAAGGAAGGTTGTGTTTGAGCCACAAAACAAGAGCAGGTTTTGGAAGGGTGATTAGAACAGGATGAGCCATGGAGATCATCCTGGACTCCTTTTGCAGAGCTACAGTTGAGAAATCCTCAATGGGTAAGACTTGAGGTTGCACCAAATCTCCTTGAGCATCCTCAACGTTATGGATATATGTAACCTCTAGCAGAGCCTCCTTAATATCACGGACAGTATGAAGATGGCGTTTCACAGAGATGATATGCCTCACCAGGGAGGGGTGAGGAGCCAGCCAGTTATTATGGCAGCAACGGCGTCTTCAAGAGTTAACATCCTGGAGGTTAACAGCACTTGAGCCTCTAGGTAGAAACGCTAAATGAAGGCAATAACCAATCTCACCTATTTCTTGCTAATGTACAAAAAGACCTGGTTCTTTTTTGTAAACTCTGCTCTGAGTCAAATTCTTCATTAAGCGCTGATTTTACATCTAACAAGGTATTTGGGGTTCCCATATGAGAAAACAATATCTCTTGAGCCATATGTCTCAAGAAAGGGAGAATATACTGGAATATATGGAGATCAGTTGTGTCATATATGGCAGATTCAAATACACAAATGAAGCAATACTACCATCATTGGATAAACTTGTCTCTCATGGATGTTTATAAATAGCAGGATGTACCCTTGAGGGC
>JAKSZP010013581.1:0-76407 GCA_022478985.1 Massospora cicadina | reverse complement strand
CCAATTTCGCATCACATATATTGGCCAAGTTGAACAAGCTCATGGCAATCCATGGGGTCTTAACTACCCCCTACCACACTGAATCTAACGGTATGATGGAAAGGGTCAACGGGACCTTGGTAAATATTCTACGCAAGCTTGTAAATGAGCGGCCGTCAGACTGGAGCACCCTTTTATCCACCGCTGTCTTCATGTACAATATTAGCTACCACTAAGCAACTGGTAAGAGTCCATTCCAACTGCTTATGGACGACATCCAGCGCTGCCTTCATTGCTTTACTCCTGTGTGGAGGATACCAGCTGAGTCAAGCCCCACTGCTATTTTTCTACCTTAACAGACACACTGATTAAACTCCAAACCAAGGCATATTCCAATAGTCTTGCCAAGAAGATTTGGGATCATGCAGCTGACCAAGGTAGATTCAGCAGTCTTCCACAGTTTGGGGTAGGGGAATTGGTTCTGTTTCACGACCAACATGGGTTCAGAAGAAAAAACAAGCTCATCAGTATACAGAGTGGTCCATTTAAGATCATCAAGAAGGCCGGGGCTGATGCCTACACCATTAAGGAACCTGCAGGTGGTTGGATAATCAACCAAGTACACGTGAAGTTCCTTCAGCCTTACAAGCAATAGGCGCATATCATCCAGTCAAGGGGGGTAATGTCGAGATTTCAATAAGAATGGATAATAAGCTAGTGTTCCAGCAGATTGTAATTTAGATGCAAAGCGAGCTCCGAGGGCAAATTTTAGGGTCCAGTAATCAAGGAAATTCTGTTAAAGCCTTGATGATCAAACGAACTCTACATTGATAGCCAATAGAGATTGACTAAGCGAAATGTGTCAAATCCGTTGAAGAATACTGAGGGTTAAAGGTTGAGTTGGAGAGAGAAGTCAGGGAGGTTTTAGAAGAAGAAAAGAGAGAAAGAAAGAAGAAGGGAGTAGGAGTAAGTAGAGAGTGAAAGCAGAGAGGGTCTGCTGGTTATATAATATTAAATAAAGTAGCGTAGTTGGGGTGATTGCCTCATATTTTATATAAGTTAATTATGTTTATTTTGGAGGGCCAACGATCTCCATATTGTTTGGCCATTGCTCAATGGGTTAAACCCGGTGCAACTCGTTCAGTGGGAATAAGTCATATCTGCCAAAAGTTAACACATCCTATGAGAACAGCTGGGTGGAAACGCGAGACTGTGCCAACTGCTCAGATCTTTGTGAGGCTTTCCATGCTGATCACCCAGTTGCTACCCACCCTCCCCCAAAAATTGCCATTCTAATGGCAATAAGTTGCAAAAGACCCATAAGAATGTGGCCCTTGCTTAATTTCCCGGTGGTGGTGCCCCCCTTTAGCAAAAGGGAAGGGTAATGTAAGTCCTGGGGAGCGTCCCCTCCATTTGGATTGGGGGGGTGTTCCCTTTCCCATTGAAAAAAGGGCCTGAGAAGGGCAGCTGTCCCTATTGTCTCACAGGACAACCTTGCACATGTGGTGGATGAGCGATGGGTAGCAGCTCTCACTTTGAGGATTCTGCCACCTGTTCCATTGTTAACTTCAGATGAAAATACAACAAATTAAAGGGATTTGTGCCAAGCTTTTGGGGAGTCAGCATTCTTTTGGCACAAAAGGTTTCAATAAAGTTGAGGGCAACAATCCTTTTTCATCAAGCTCCAAGAGCACTAAATCATTAAAGCAAGGCCTGATGGGCGTGGACCTTTATTGAATAGAGCATCTAATGTCAGATTTTTGGCCAAACTTACCAATGGCATTAGGCCATTGGGAAATGCAGCCCACAGTTTGAAACCTGTCCCAGACACATCAGAATCTTTGTTTGATATTCCTTGTTTAGACAAAAAGACGCCAGAGCGACCAGGTGCAGGCAGGTTGGGCGCCCCAAACCTGTTCCTAACCTCTTAAGACAGCCCCTACGTGGGGTGGCCTTGGGAGGTTCCTGCTGTCCGTTGGGCGAGATGCCATTGCTCCAGTCATTGAAACCAAAGAAAATTGGTATTTTGGGCATCCGTGGATGAACTGACAGAAACTCAGCATGCTGCTAACTCGTTCAAAGTCAGTTCATATTATATATTCATCTTTCCCCCTTTTTGCTTGAAGTTCACCTATTAGGTCAAATATTGAGGGCCCCAATCCCGCATTTTTCCAAGCTATTCCCTAAATCAATCATCTATTTAAACAGTCATAGCACACAAGAAAATTGACAGTTAATTTTCTTTATTAACTTCAATAAAATCTTATCACATTTGGATTTATTTATATAATTTAAAAATTTTCTTTGCTGAACCTCATGTGACATTCAAAATGTGGCTCAGTGGCCCGCATATTGACTGTGTCATCCCAGCCACATTCTTAATAGTGACTTTTGTTGAAGCCACTTGGGTCTAGTGTGTCAAGGCCTTTACAAAATTTTCCTTGTTCTCACAACTTCCAACGCCCAGACCCACTGGCCATGAGGTTGCAACAGCTTGGTTCTTTGCCAGGTTGTTTGTTACCCTTATGGTCCGTCATTCCTCCGTTATTAATCATCTTTCCATCAACTTAACCCTCATTTGAGTGGCAATGTCACTGGCATTCTGGCTCTCCTTTTGGGTGCTTTGCATCCTAACTGGCAGGCTGGTCTAAACTTTATTCGCCATTGCCATAACAAAAGACTTGGTATCAAAATGGTAAATTATTAGCTTTACTTTAAATATTATTTCATACTTAACAGGCACACAATATTTTAAATAATTGTCTGATCATTTTACACTTTTAGGTTGTCTATTGATTAATCAACAAAATGCCACTTCATTTCCTTAAACTGTTTTTACCACCTTATCATTATTATATAATTTATAATTAAAACGATGGTTTACAGATGCTCAAGGTAGTTTCAGTAGTGTTGGTCCCGTGATCCTCCTAACTCAAATAAACAATTGTTTGAGGCAGGTACATATTACATATATATATAATGGATCAGAGATGTTTAGGTGCTCCTAAAATCCTAGTTAACCTACTAGTTTTTGTGGGTTTAAAGTAAGCCTTATATTAAATTTACCCTTTGAAACCTAATCATTCTACCTTTAATGTCAAATTATACCCCTTAAACCATTTTATATGCCCTTAATATTCCAGTTATGTTATATTACTTCATACCATCATTATGTACCATTTGGCTTGCAGAAAGATTAGTACCACTAAAATTACACAAGCAGTAAGGATTTACATAGCTAACTTTTAAATTCTTAAATGATGCAGTAATATCTATAAACCAAAGCATATAATGTTGTCATATTAAATAAAGTCAAAAACTTAATACAACTATTTAATAGATGCGATATTCATTCATGTTAGTGCTAAAATTATATCTGAAGCAAAATCCAAATTATAAAAAGATTTAGGACAATAAGATTTACTAAATTCAGCATAGAGTAATTAAACATGGTACTATCTTTAGAGTCTTTTATTTTAATAATTATTTGAGTCTTTTAATTTTATGCAAGATTATTAAATTTATAATTTAGTAAAGGTTAGCCTTGAGATAACTAAACCATGCCAATTTATTGACAATTTGGTTAACCACATTATCCATCTTGATTGCTAATTAGCATTTTATAGGTTGTTAATCAATAATGTTTAGAATGATTGCTGACTAAATTATTAGTTGTAACTAACCAAAGGATATAATCCAATGATTGGTTTGAATTAATATTTCACTGGAGATCAACCCTAACAATTTTAAATAAGAGTTTTGATAAGGGCTTGTTAGCCAATAGTAAGATTGTCAGGGTAGATTATTCAAGCTGAGGAGATGAACAATTTGGGTCATCTTTATGAAGCTACTGAAGCGTTTTAACAATTATTTCAGCAGTAGTTAGCAGTCATAATCAGGTAACACTATTTCAATACCATATTAGTACAATTCCTAATTAAAGGGGATGGCTGCTAATTCATAAAAGGTTACACTGCTGAAAATTGATTGAAATTAAGAATTTATCACCATCATTCAGAAGTTAATACTAGTGGCCAGAAGTTTTTAAAAACCAATCAATTGATTTTCAGAGAATTATCTGAAAAGTTATCCGCCTTCTGTCTATAAAAAACCCTAGCATTTTCTAAAAGACATATTTCAAAAAAATATATCTATTATATCTACTTCTAATTTGAAGATTGAAGGGAATACAGGTCCCTAGTTGCTTTTCTCAAGTACAATTCTCTGAAGTGGATAACCTGCCAATTACTGTGAAGACTCAACATACTAGTTGTCATCATACAACTAGTGTTTTTATTATTTTACAACCAACCTGTACAGTAAACTACAAAAAAGTTTACACAAGTTTATAGCCAAGAGCCAGTATTTGAACCCTTATATTTTTAGTAGCAGCAGTAGAATACCCAATTTCTTCTTTTGTAAAACCCTAAATGTCAATTTCATAATACAAAAGAGAAGTAATGAATACATTAGATTTATATATGAAGAATGACCATAACACAACTTTAAACATATAAAAAAGTCATCCTCAGTAGTCAACTAGCTCTTCTTCAATTACCTCCATTAGCCACAACTCTTTTTGAGACCCACTAAAGCTCCATTTAAGGCAAAACCTACGCAGGTGACTATCATGACTTTCAAGATATTAATATAATATTAAAAACCCTCTTACTTCTACCCCTAAATTAGTTAGATAGAATTACTGATCTTAGACAAATTCTTATTGCGCTTGCAATTTTTTCACATACCATTATCTTCACACTGACTGGCTTTTTTATTTACTAGGCTTTTAAACTTGATAAAAAATTACAATGACAATAACTCAATAAATACCCTGGATTGGCTGACGTAGCATTCTACCAAGAGTATATTACCAGAATGATTAGTAGAATCAGGATTATACTTTATTTAAATTATCACTACTTCACAATAAAATTTACACATTGCGCATTTCAATCTTGTGCACTAAGTTAGCTAGATATAATTTAAAAGTGGATATTTTTATATGTGTATACTTCACCACTATGTGAATCAGGCTATTATGCTTAATCAATAACTTCTCCATGTGACTGACCTGGGGTTGGTTGCTACTAGGTGATCATAAATCCTAGAAATTTTCTCTGTAATATAATTTAGAACACCCAATTTCTCTTAAGTCCAGAACTTGAAAATCATTGGACGCCTTGGTTTCTGGTGTTTTCTTTTTGACAAACTTATAATCCTTTACATATCATGGCCAAGGATCTTTTCTTAATTAATTACAGTAATCTCTTTGCTTATCCTCAGATACATAATAATTAGATAACTGTATTTATACTTTTAGAAAAATATTTTTTGGTATAATCTAAACTGCTCCTTTGTTTGTTTAGATAACTTAAAGCTCTACCCGCATAGTCTTATAGCTTATATACATAAGCTCCAATATGTATCTAATCTTCTACATGGAACCAATGCTTGGATTAGTTAAATGCAAGTCAAACTATAGAAGAGTCAGATCTCAAATGAAAATCAAGGCAACAAATAATCATTGACCAAAACCATTTTAATAACAGTCCAATAGCCCACTCTAAGTCAGAAAGAATCCTCATCAGATACAAAGGGTTTGGTAACTTCCAAAACTAAGGAAAAATATATTAGATTAAATGTGATAGATCTTGCCTCACAAATTGTATGACTTTGAGCTAAAGCATATCTACCTTACCAGATATATTTGGCTTTCACTATTATCAATTAGAACACCTCTATATTCAAATCCTTGACTAGTTTAATTATCACATAATGTAAAGTTATTTCTTAGTAAGGTAAGTTTACTAAGAATATCACAGTGAGCTTTGGAGAATAATAATCTAATTGCATTTAAGAGAAAAGGTCAATAATCAAATGATAAGAGATTTCCAACAATTGATGCTCAATGAAAGGTGTATCATAGGCTACTTAATGAAGATTTATTTTATTGAGATAGATTATTTAGCAATGACTCTTCTTCAATGGACAAGAACATAAGTGTAACTCAATGGGTGCATTCCAATATTTATGAAATTCCTAAACTAGTATGAGTGAGCTATCATTATGAACAACATTGACATTACCATTACAACTCCTAATAGTAAATTAATCAAATTAATAACTAAAGTGTTAAAGACTATGAAGCTTCAATATATGGTGCATTGCAACTTGGAGACAGGACCAGTAGAGATTTCTTATTCAGAGTTTCTCAAAACCTTATGCATTTTTAATCAACAGTAAAAATCCTAAGTTTTAAATTATGGTTGTATAAACAGATTCTTATTTCCAATTGTAGTGAATCATGTTATCTATCATCTTTAAACAGCTTCTAAGATTGCACATTGTGGAGATATAAAGACAATTTAATCTTACCCAACGGCTTCATTCCTGTCTTGTTAAGCTATATAAAACTGTCTTGAATTTTGGCTGAGATACCTATGAAGTTATTTCTTAAAAACTAGGAGCATCAAGTAATTGTAAGCCCAAATTAAAAAGTATCAAAAATGAAGTTGGTGGATTTTAATGAGATGACTTGTATAAACAAATTTTTTTTAGTACTAGTGGTTCCCAACCCAAAAGGGGGAGCCGCCACGCATCTTTACTCAAAAATGGGCCAAACAAAGGGATTAATACTAAAAAAAATTCCTAATATAGCCCCTAGGTTATCAGCCTAGGAAGCCATATCATATGGCGAGGAGGCTTTGGGGAAACTTTTGTCCAGCGCCCGCTTTAGCTGGAAGATCATGGTGGACAGCATTGGGGTGAGAGCATCAGCGACATGGGACATAAAAAGGTATAGTTGAGGTTTTCTTCATTAATGAGGCCAGCGGCATCCATTTCCTCAACATATTGAGCAAGTTGATGATCAACAAAAATGATGAGAGCTGGCACACAAGAAAATGACTTGATGTGTCAGTGGGCTTTGGGATAATTGAGGTTGAAAAGAGAAGTCTTTGCTGCATTGATGCAAGCATGGCTTGCACTGAAAGCAAGCTCCTCAATTTTGTACTTTGCATCAACCTCAAAATCATGAGGAAAATTGAGGATAGGAATATCTTGACAAGAGGCTCCATTGCCCCATGGAGTTGTTGACAGAGGAGGGTGTTGACCGGGGCAGCTGCTGCTGCAAAAGCCATTTTGTTAATATTTTTATAAATGGGAAACCCATTTTTTGGATGAAAACGGTGGGAATGCAATTCAGGAGGGTCAACGAAGAACTCCTCCAAAGCAAAGTCAGGTTAAACGTGGTATGGCGGTTCATCCTCATCAATCCATTCAAGAGCCTCAAATGGATTAGATCCAGCCAGCGCTGGGCCAGCCACAGGAATTTGGACTGTGGCTGGAGCTGATTGGCCATGTGCTGTCAACCATGGCAGCTCAGCTGAAACTGGTTCATCCATTGATTTAGGATTCCATAATCCAGTCAAGTTTTCAAATTTTTAAATTTTCTTAAATTTTGACTGGCTGCCGCTTTGGAATCAGCACCAGAATTCCCCAACGTTGGGGGTGGGAGGTTTGAGCCCCATTCAAAAAATTGGGGCGAGGCAGCCTCTGGAGCAGTTCCTGAGCCCTGAGCAGTGGACGCGGCAGAAGTGGCAACTGTGGGGAACTTGCGCTTTGAGTGGTCAATCTCAAAGCACAAGGGGCATATGGCGCAGCCATTTTTGACTCATGCCCAGAATGGGTGATCAGGGGTGGATCTGATCACGGTGGGGGGGGGAATTGCGAGGTGAGAGTCATGATGAAATGAGCAGATCATTGCAAAAGCGCAAGGCCCTGCCAACCAATCCGCCTCATTGGGAACCACAAACTGCAACATGGGGTCTGCGCCGTAAATGGCCAAACCATCCATGAGTTTGTGGCAGAGGCATTCAGGGAAAGGAAAGAGGGCAAACTGGCGAACTGGACCACCAAAGTGGCCTCATCTGGGAGCCAGGTGCAAACAGTGGGCAAAGAGATTTTTTTAAAAATTAATTGCAGCTTGGCTGCTACCACTGCATTGGCTTCAGAGCGGAAGCTGAGGTCAAAGTACCCCTTAAAGGGGTGGAAGTCAATATAGCCAGCGGGTTTGAAAACCACCGTGGCCATTTTGATGATGGCCACACTTGCATATGGGAAGAGATTCCCATATTTGACCCAGAGGCTGAAAATGCAAATTGCTCTGTGGGAGCACCGCCTGAGAGCTGGTGAGGTGGTGGGCCAAGTCCAGAGGGGGGACACAACACTTGGTAGCATTAGGAGGGCTAGCAGAGCCAGCCCAGGCGAGCTTCAACGGCGGTCAAAAGATGCCAGATGGCGGCGCACCACCACCTCAATCTGGGGCAGCAGGTGTTGATTGCATTGACATTGGTAAGTTTTGGCTCGATTGAGTGGTTGTTTTTTGTATTTTTCAAGAATTTGAATTTGGCTTCAATTTAGGTATCAAAGAAAAAGAAATATCGTATAAACAAATCTTGATGCCTTTATTTAAAGTTATAATAATTGGAAAAAACAGTAACTGAGAAATTTCTATTGATCAAACAATAAAGGAACTATAACTCTTATATCTCTAAAGTATTTGATTGGTTTAACCAGATAAATGGATGAGAACATCTACCATGGTATAAGAGGTACAAATTCAAGAAGGACCACTTGGAACGAGGGCCCTAGGGACTCTCAAGGTCAAGAGAATCACCTGGAACACCTGTTTTAACTGGTCCACCTAGAACCCTTGGATCTCTTGGTCCTGTCATATCCTATGACATAATTTATGGAGTGGATTAAAGAGACAAAGAGGGAATGACTAAGATCAGAGGGGTCAAGTTGGCCGCCCTTAATAGCCTCAGATACACTGTGGACAAACGCTTGTCAAGGCCAAGCATGCCTAGGTTGATCCCTAAATGTCACATGATAAGGGCTGGAATGTTATATTAACGGTACCATAACTACTAGTTACATTTTAAGTAAAATGGGTCATTAGGTTTGCTTTTAAAATGAGGTTTGTATCTATTTACTAGATTTAATTTTACCAAAAATGGTAAAATGAAGCTAGTGTCAAAATTCAAGTTCATACATAATTGAGATTTAGAAATACCATGTATGGTACTATTGTTTTATTGATAATATTGGTTCCAAGCCCCACCAAATCCATTCAGACCATTTCCCAATTTCCCTTAAAAATGCGTTTCTCCAGCCAATCTCTATGTTGGTAATCTCTTTACCATTGATATAGAGATATTTTTAATTTATTTTCTTATACTATGATACCCTTTGCAGCCCTTAAGGGTTACCTGCTTCTTGAGGTCTCCTGGTTTTTTGCATGCTATGAAGATGTTGTCACCGTATAAGGCGTTTTTACATTAGTTTATTGATGTTATATTATTGAAGAGTTAAAGATACTCTCCTTAAAGGTTCAATCAAACCTCCTGATCCTCCTGGTCCTCATAGCAACCAAACACCTATTGATTCATCATGGAGGTGATGTAAAATATAATTAACTGATACTACCAGGAAACTGAAATAACAAGTAAGGGATATATGGAATTTGGATATGTATCAAAGTAGACCAATTGAAGCCCAATCTCACCTTTGAAGTGCTTCACCACAAGGTTGCTATTTCACTAATTATACACTGAATTGAGAAACAGCTAAAAACCTTAATGTTCTTTAGATAGAAATAAATCAGACTTACTTTTGACTTCAAGCTCTTAAATGACATCATAATATAAAAAAGAAAAATTGATGAGAAGAATAAAAAGAGCCATCAACTTTATCAAGATGTAGCTATCAAGACTTCCATCAAACATGTCAACTTAAAAGGAGTAAAGTTTTTCAAAAGATTTAAAATCTCTTTACCAACAATTTAATTGTACATAGTGCGCATTATAATACCTGAGACTGATGATTCTGTAGAAGTTTAACCACTTACTAAAGCTATTCATGTACTCTCATCTTATGATGGTACTTTTAGCTTACAATTAATTAGAATTAACTTAAGAGTTAGAATTTAAATCTTTATGTCACAATCCAGCTCTATTAGATTGTGAAATTTTCAATTTTCACAACTCTCAAAAGTACTTGACTTATGAGAGATCAGAAGCCCTTCTCAATTTCACAATCTAATACATATATATTTTGAACATTATAGCTTAAATGGTCAGAAATTCTAATCTGATGGTTGTTAGTAATCTGTAACGCCCTTCCAAAGTATTCCCTCATATGAGCATACATAATCCCCAGACATATGGTATAATGATTTCTCAAAAGCCAAGATAACCCTTATTTTGGGTTTTAACAGTTTTTTGCAATTAATTTTATAGCTAGTTATACTTTGCATGAACTGGCTTTTGTCTCAAATTGTGATTTTAATTTTGTTAGCTCTAATAATATCTATCAGATTGGAGCTAATGTAGTAGGCTTTGACCTATTACATTATACTAAAATTATGTGTTTCACCTCCCCACTCAGTAGAAAATTTCCAAATACATGCTTTTCAAGTACCAATTATGACCACATTTAAAAAATCTGTCATGCCTGCCAGCTTTTGTGACACCACATCCCCTCCACCTTTCTTCCTGTAGAATTCACTATGGTGTACAATCAAAAACTGTCAAAGATTAGAGTGTATGTGGTTCAAACGCCCTCCTCTAGATTTGAGACTCAATGAGACAATTAACTTGTCACCTTAAGAATCAATTCCCACAAATGGAAAAGAACAAATTATGAGAATTCAAGAATTTCAGAAAGGTATGATCTATACTGAGGCAACAAGTGTCAAGCTGGGTAAAACTTCATCTCATATCCCAGGGCTACAACCCCAAAGCCCTAGGACAATGGGGAACCACAATTCAGACGTCAAAAGAGGAAGATGTCCACTTTTTGTCCCTCATATCAGATGATAAGAAAGCTCATTATTGAGGAAGGCCAGGCAATCTCTATGCTGCTAGGCCCCACTCACCTTATATATGTTGAAATTTTTTCCCAATAAAGTAGTCTAACTTTCTTTCTTATATCTTTATTAGAGTATAATTTACAATCCTTATAAAGTTTCTCAACAATAGCATCAGTAATTGGGACCATAAATAGTTGCCAATTGCAGACCCTATTAAATGCAAAAGTGTTTAGTCATCGCCTTTCAGGAGCTATTCCACAACATAGTGCCATCCTTAAGGAAGCCAGAATCTAAAAAAAGACATCTTCAGGCAACTAAAAAAGTTAACTGTTTGGCTCCACTATAGCAGTGAAATTGATATTGGTGATCACTACAAAGATCCCTAAGTTGTTATCAGTGAAAACGTCAATCACAATTTAGACAATAATTTTAGCAATAAATCTCCCAACTCTAAGGGGCAGGAAGTATCACCAGATATCTTGATACAAGTAAATATCAAATTTTAATACAACCTGAGAGGTTGGAGTTTTGGGCCATCTTTGAGTTAAGCTTGCCCATACCAGACAGTAACCAACATTAACTTCAGTAAGACAACATTAGCAATATCATCCAGCAGCTCTTAGATGGAATTACTTAATTGAAGGCTTCTCCAAACAATCTCAGGTCATGGCAGTACCCTGGACATTAAAAAGCTTTATGGATCAGCTACCATTGCTACCAATGAATTAGCCAATGGGGCGGAAACCTACCTACGCCTGATTGTACATCCAGCTGTCCATCTTCCTCCACTTAGTAGGACTGATTAATTAGGAGGTGTTAATCAGTTGGAATTATGCAAAACCTCAAATTCATTCTTATCAATTTTTATATAGCTGCTTTTGCGCTTGTCTGAGAAAACCATGAGGCAATCCAGGACAAATTGATGCCTCATCAATAATGCTAAAGGTCAAATTAATTTATTACACTCTAGGATTTGAGATACATGGATAAACAACAAACTCACCTTCTACAAAGCGAAATAACCAAAAAATTGTAATATTTGCAACAAAAATTCTCTAAATCTGTCAGGAGAGTGTCTATAACTCTATTGTTTCTGGAGAGGTGATGAGGAATACTCATCAAGACACCTAGGGAACTAACCATAGAACACAAGATAATAGAACACCGCCAAAGGTGTCAACACCTATATGAATAGAGATCTCTAAGAGGAGATCTGCAACAAGTTTAAACAGAAATTTCATCATATGAGAATTAAAACATATGGTTTATCCAAGTGAGACAACAACAAGAATTTTGGTCTTGACAAAATGATTATAAAAAATGAAGGCGGGCCATGGTCCTTATTGGGCTTCACCCTAGTTTAGGTGAAGCCTTAAATAATGGTTCCTGACTTGATTCTTATATCCCTTAATTTCACTTTTTAAATATTATCAATCTAATTCTTATTCAATGCTTTCTCAGACCTAATGCCCGTGAACATTGATATCTAATTGTCAATTAATGCATTATTGGCCTAGTACCCAAAAACATAAATTTTTTTTTATCAATCAATGCTTTCTTTAGCCTAATGTCTGAAACCATTATTATCATTTATTGACCAAAGTTTTATTGGGACTAAGCCCAAAATCACTAATAATGCTATATGTTTAAGCACTGAGCGATTTCCAATAATACAATTAAGTTTACAACCCAAAGAGTTCTTGATAAATTACTGTAATAGTACTCCACTGGCGATAAGATAAGGTGACTGCTTAAACTAAATTATATCATCTTGATATTAAGCCCAAAGCTATATTCAGTGGTAACTCTTCTATTCACTACCTTAACCATCTCATGTCACATTATCCTTACTACCCTATTGGCTTTCTCATGGCAGATATTGGATACCACTTAACTGTGTTACTATTATTGCTCTCAGTCCAGCCTCCAATAATGAATTCTTATCTACTCCAACTCTGAACCTGGACTATGCCATCACCTCCTGAATTCCTGAATCTCCTTCCACCATTACACGTGGTATTTGCCTATCACTCATCACAATTCAGTTTTTTCTGGTACTTTAAATAATACCATCTTTTTACTTAATAAAATTATACTGATTTCCAATCTATAATTTCATAGTGTACACCTTACATTCCTTTACATAGTCCTGACAATAGTGATTAGAGGTAGTGAGTCAGGATAGTTGACATATAAGCATACCCTATTGAAGTGAAACTTCCATGCCATCACCTCTAAGAAGCCATTCTGCTACCAAGTGCCATCCTGAAGTAAGTTAGAATCTCCAAATCACTTATATAACAATCTTAGTTGTCCAACTCAACCATCCTCAAGTACCCAAATAAATTAGATTCAGCTTTCACTTACTGAGAAGCCAAGAGTCATCTCAATGTGGCACTGAGACAAATCTGGCCAACAAAACCAATTTTACCATCAGTAGTGGAGCTGTAGCTTGAGTAAGCCTAAACTCAAGTTTTTTGCAGTCAAATTTTCCAGATAGAGTATTATGGTAAATATAATGAAACTCAAATCCCATTTTTTGTTGAAATATGATGACCCATCCTTATTAATTTTATAGCTAGTAAAACTCAAGGCAGTAGATGAAACACCTGCCACCCCTTTACGCACACCATTAGAACCAACCTGGGCATACTTGAACCTTACCCATCTTTATCTAGTAGTATGTTTCAGAACATGCAGGGCGGCCAGCTTGATCCCTTTTGCCTTGGTGCAGTCCTCTTTGTCCTTGCAATCAGTCCCAAAAGTAAGTCATGGGACATGACATTACCCTCCAGCTTATGATGCACCACCCTTCCTCCAGGGGCGTCATCCGGTAAAATTCTTGTGAGAAGGATCAAGTTTCATGGCGGCAACTTAAGAGGTTGCCTCAGGACCTGAAAAATTGGTTAAAACGTTCATGAGATGTATCAATAAGAGCTTGAGCATGAGAACAATCTCATGCTGGAACCCAGATTTTCCACAATGTCAAAACATTTCTATGATATCAGGTATTTGAGCCTTCTTCTAACATGATTAAAGGCTGAAATCTCCTCCATTTTCCACTCAAGTACCCCAACTATGAGATATGAACCTGGGGTTCATGAGGGGGACTCTCAAACAGAGTCAGTTTACTCTAATGAAAGGTAGAAAAGATTCTGAACTATGGTGGAAGATTCAGCTGGTAGGAGGCATGACCCACCTTTATAACTTGGTAAGGTCCCATCCTCTTTGGCCCCTACTTCTTGCATGGATTATTGATAGGGTATAATTGGGATCATGAATCACAAGAACTCTCTCCTTATATTCAGGCCTTTTTCTTCTCTTATTAACAGCGTTATCCTTGTAGACCTTCATGGCAACCTACAAGTTTATATAACCCCTGAGGTACTTTCTTAATGAACATATCAAAGTCAATCACAACTTCCACCTTGGACCCCTAACTGGGATCCATTTTAAACTTGGGTTCAAATCAATGATTAGCTATAAAAGGAGAGCATCCATTAGAAGAATGATGGATGTAAAAAAAATCTGAATTGCGCTAAAGGAGGTGCAAGACCCAATCTTAATGGTCAGCCGCCTTCTAACACTTTAGTGTCTGTTTTAAACACTAGTTCACTCATTCTGTCTACTCATTTGATTGTGAGTGGAAGGCAGTAGAACATCACTGACAAATTTTAAGAGTCTTTCACAACGCTTATTAAAATATGGACGTGAACTGAGGTCTGCAAATACTAATAATTTCCTGGGAAATGTTATGAGTGGAGAAAGCTCAGGAATAAAGTAATTTGGCCATTTGTGCCGCTATTAATGTGGTGTGCCATTTTCTATAAAATTGGCAACTATGGTGAACTGATCCACAATATCATGTTAGCATCATACTCTCAGAGAGGGTTAGTTCCAAAAAATCTGAGAGAAATACCCAGGGTCCTCTTCCTTCTTTACTGGTGCCAACAAGTCCGCAAAGATGCTATAAATTTGGTTTCATCCTGTTGTAAACAAGGCACTCCTATGTATAAGGAGCAACGGTTGTAGAAATTCTTTAGCAGTTATAATTTTATTGGATAAGCTCTAGGGGGTTCGCCTTCCCAGGATGCTCTATGATTATACCATCATAGTTTTCCTTGATTATCTCTAAGTAAAGTGATTCTGAGGGAAATCATAAGGGTCCTTGGAACCATACCATAATGTACTTTATATGGTACCCCCTTGGTATATCCTTCTGATCGACTTTTCATTCTGCAAAAAGTTCTGGTATATTCATCAGGTAAAGATTAGAAAGGGCGATATTTTGAAAGTACCATACTTCTTTAAATTCTTCAGAAAATTAAGAACCAGAATGCAAGAGGTGAAGGAGGGTTGCTTAGATATAATCTTATCTGGAGGAACCACTTGGTGAACGTTGTGAAGCTCCAATTCTTTGGGATCAGGAGCTAAGGCAAATTACATATAAGAGCGTCATACAAATCAATCTCTTTGCCTTTTTTAATATAAGAGAACACAAATTGTCAAAGGTTTAATACAATTGGGTTTGCCACGGTGTCAGGACATGAGGGGCTTAGTAGTACAGCAAAGCCCAATGATGAGTATGAATGTGGAATGGCCATGAGGAATCATTTAGATGATGGTGCCAATAGATTAACGCTTTCACTACCGCCAACAGTCCTTTATCATAAACAGTATAATTTAACTCAGGTAAGGACATCTTGAAGGAAAATTATCCTACTGAATTCTCAGCTCTGTCTTTGCCCACTTGCAACAGAGAATCAGCAATAGCGAAGTTGGATGCATCTATATCCGCTATAAACTCCATAACTGGGTCTACATGAAGAACCAACATATAAAGCAAAGTGCAATTCAAATCCTGGAAAACTTCATCCAAAGTTAATGGCCATTGATGAGTTTTTTCATCAGCTTTATACAAGGGTGAAGCAACTTCTGAAAGATTTGGGCTAAGCTTCTTGAGGAAGGTGCATGACCCAAAAGACTTCTCGATTCTTTGAACAAGGTTGGCATATCCAATTGTTGAGCTCCTTCTCCTTAACCAGGATAATCAGATGACCTTTGTTAAACACGATATTGCCAAGAAGGTGACCTTGGACTTATAGATTTCACAATTACCAATTTTCAGCCTCAAGTCTGCCGCTATCAAATGTTTACCCTCTTGCCACAAGTGGATCACATGGAATGCTTGATCTGGGAGAAACCAGAATGTTGTCCATATAGGCCGCAGTACATACGCCTAACAGCTCTTCTGACGCCACATCAATATGATGTTGGAAAATTGCAAGCGTAAATTTAAGACCAAAAAGTATAGCCCAAAATCAAGATTCCCTTCCTATATGGAATGCATTAAGCCATTACTGACCCTTTTTGACACAGATCTGGTTATAGGCGTCCAAGAAATTCATCTTGGAGAAAAATTTGGCTTTCTCCACATAAGGGCAATTTGCGCCTCCATAGGAATAGGATGAAGATCATGTATGGTAACATTATTCAAAATACCATATATTCACAAGTGCAGAGAGTAAGGTTTACTTTTTTAAACAAAGAGAAGTGTTAAGTTTACTAAAGAGGTACTCTGAAAGATGGAACCTTTGCAAGTTTCCTTGTAATCCAAACATATTAAGATGCTTTTTTTTTACAAAGGCAAAGGGTAGATTGAAGCAGAAATACAAACCATATCAATTGTGAGTTTGAAATCACAGTCTCTGCTGAATGATCAGGTTAAACATTTGCAAAAGCCTCACCAAGTGTTATTATAACTAACTTAAACAGAAGGTAAGGGAACATATAGAGTGGGCTTCATTAGAGGTGAAAGAGAGTTTATGTACCCTCATTGTAACAGTTCTACAGACTGTAGTTAAAGTTATAAATGAGCTTAAAGCTGTAAACTAGTAGAGAGGTCAAAAAACGAAAAGATGTGGCGAAATAGACTACTTTATTGAGTTAAAAAGCGTCAATATATATATAGGATGCGTGGGGACTTGGTGTCAAGAGGACCTTCGTGGACCTGTATGATCAGGTCTTTCATAGCTGTCCATATTAACCACCTGGTAGGCACCCTCATTGTGTTTGCATCAGCCTTATGACCGCAATGGTGGGGGTCACGCCTCTTGAGGTTTGGGAAGAAATGATGTAATTCCTGAAGGCATCTTCATCAATTCTGGCGCGCAAGGTGCTTTCTGATCAAAACTCTTATTGGTTTCTTTAGGGATAGGTTTAATTTGCATTGGCTTGAGAGTCAACATATTGAGGAAGATTTGGGAGCAGGGGTTTTGACTCACTTATTGTTTTAATTATTGACAATCCCCATCAAGATCCTGCCAAGGGGAGTATACGACCAAAAGAATCATCCATGCACTCAGTTCACCACTGTCCCTTGATTGATGTTAGCAATGAAGTACTCCATGTTCACCTTATAAATAATCTTTTAAGGTCTGGACCAAAGATTGTTGAGCTTGTACTGTCAACCTCTGAATTAATGGCGGTAAATGAGAACAAGGTCACTTATTTGAAAAATTAGTAAAAAGAGTAAGCCAACATTAAATTGTGGTATCTCCCATTATGTGGTGGTGGCAATGCCGTTAGGTGACTAGGGCTTGAAGCCAAAAATTTCATTGGCTAAGGCCCTCATAGTCAAATCAGAGTTATCAGTCACGGAGGTATTAAGAAAGAGCTGAACACTTTTTGCTAAACGGGAGCAAGCTTATATATAGCTTCAAAAGGGGACACCTTGATAAATTTAATGGTAGCTGATATAGTAAGCAAGCAAGGGCCTGGGAGCATATAGTTTTAGCGAGTAAGATTGTAGGCTGCTATCTTCTGCAGAATAGAGATAAGGGGTCTATTAGCACGTTCTACTGCCCCATTTGTCGATGGGTTTTAAGGGGTGGTGAAACTCTGGTTAGTTTCAAAAAGCAAAGTTAGTTTTTGGATTACCTGAGTGGTGAAGATTTAGCCCATTGTCGAAAATTAAAGTTTGTGGGCATATATGTTGGATGAAAATGGATCAAATTAAGAATGGGCTATGGCCTTTGCAGTGGCAACTGGAACAGAAATCATCTTGGCCATCTGATCAAATGGTCCACGCTAAGAGGATATACTTAAGGCCATGCAACCTGATGGGTAGAGTGCCCACTACATCGATGCTAATGACATTGAAGGGGCCTTATGGGGCCCTGAATGATGCTGATATTGGGGGCTGGCCCAATATTGGGATCAGCAAGTCATACAAGCATCTAAGTCTTCCTGGATGGTCTCAACCATTTGCCCCCAATAGCTTCATTTCTTTAGCCATTCATGGGTCTTCTTCACTGCCCCATGTCCCACAGTCAAAAAAGCCCTTTTGAATAATATTGATTCGAGAACTGGGGTGGATATAAGGAAGCCACTTACTATTAACTTTCTTGTATAATATTCCTTCATTTTATAAGTGTCTTTGGTCATTTTTATAGCTTGGCTTGGATCTCAAGAGTCTATGACTCCCATAATTTGGGCCAGCTGATTAGATCATATAGCTGGTCCTCCTCAGGGTCAACGTAGCCAATACTAGCATCTTAGAGAGACCTCAGAGTTCTGATAGTTTGCTCCTGTACAATAGACTATAGTGACATTGTAGTACTGAAGCCTAAGATCATATCTGGTTAAATGGCCATCCAGATCCTTCATCTTCTGCAGCCATTAGAGCGAGGAATGATTAGTGATGATGGTGAAGTGGGTGCCATAGAGGTAGTGCTAGAAATGCTTGATCGTCAACAAAATAGCCAGGAACTCTCACTAAGTAATTTTATAGTTCTGTTCAGCCTTGCTCTAGGTCGTGCTAAAGTAAGCAACTGGATAATCGACCTGATTTTCATCATGCTGAGCTAGGATGGCCCCAATGGCGACATCACTCAAATCTGTGAATAGCAAGATGGGTTGATCAAAAAGACGATGGACAGAAATAAGTTTATTACAAAGAGAAGTCTGCAAAGCATTAAACGCCTGTTCTTGTTCAGGCAACCACTCAAAGGGCATAACCTTTTGCAGGTGATAGAACAGGGTCTTGGCTAGGTTGGAAAACCAAGGGATGAACTGATGATAATAGACTACCATGCCCAGGAATACTTGAATATCCCTAAGGCTCTATGACGCGTCATCTTCCTTAATGGCATCAACTTTGTCCAGGATGAGCTTAATACTATCTTTTGAGACTTTGTGTCTGAGGAGATCCCAATTCTGTTTAAAGAAAGAGTACTTCGAAGGTTTAAGTTTTATTGGCCTTTCAAAAAGAATTAAAGACTTCCTGGAGGTGTTCCACATGACCATTGAAGTTTTGCAGAAAGATGGTGATATTGTTGAGGTACATGAGGACACAGGATAGCTTCAAGTCCCCTAGGATCTGATACATGGCGCGTTGAAAGGTGGCTGGCGCGTTCAAAGGGCCTGGGATTATTATGAATCCAAATAGCCCCTCTTTGGATATGAGCTCACACTTGGCTTAATCTTTAAGGAGAGCTCCACTTGCCAATATTTGCTATCTAGATTTATAGTAGAAAATTATCACGACCTGGCAAGCAAACAGAGAGATTCATTAATTCAGGGCAAGGGATGACTGTATTTCTTAGTGACGGAATTGATCTGATGATAGTCCATCACCACACAATGGTTGCTATCCTTTTTACTGTATAACTGAAGGAAATTACCAAGGCTGCGCGAAGGCACCAATAGTTCAGCTTCAGAAGTTGCTTATACTCTACATTCACCTGAGCTTTTTCACCCTTACTTTTTCAGTAAAGTCAGGACCAAATGGGGGAGCGCCCCCAGTCTCCACGTAATTTAGAGCTCCACTCATTTTTATAAAACCGTAGGTGGAGGTTGAGAAGAGGTCTGAGTACTCCTATAATAATTTCTTAAACTGGCTTTATTTCTCACCAGTGAGCTCTTGCTTTTACAGGTGTTAAGTAGAGCTAATGATGAGGGCATTTTCAACCCAATATCTCTTAGACTTCTGAAACTGAGATCTTAATGACAGCCTCTACCAGTAGGAGGGAAACATAAGCAGCTGGAAAATAGTGCCTCTATCCTAGTTTTGTCAATAAGGATATACAAAAAAAACCAATATGATTCCAGCATAGACAGTATCTAAGATTCCCAGGCAGGTTAGGACTTCCTTGATAAATGGGTTATCTAGGCCTCAGATCTCTAGCAGGTATCCAGAGGGAATGTTGATGTGAACTCAGGTCTCAACAGTAACCTGGGATTTTGGTGGTATAGTGGTCGTCTTAAGCAAATAAATTGGCATGCCTTCATTGCATCTACCACAGGAGGGGACATCCGTATGTGAGAGCCCCTCACATGATACTCAAGTTTATCAATTTGGCTACCACTCTCTAATATGCATGCCTGAGCTTTGACCTCCATTTTGGCGTCACACGAGGTTTCAAAAACCAGTGGGACCTGATGTCCAGAAGGGTTAGAAATACTTCATTATAGTGCACTATTGTAAAGTATTGCCAGAGAGCTGAGTCCAAAGAAGAAGATCACAGATTGGGTTATCTAATGCAATGTTGGGTTTATTCACTGAAAGCTTCTGAAAGCAAATTGGTAAAGAAGAAAAAGCCCCAATAGACCAGGTACACTGCAGTCCTGCCATGCCATATTTCATTTAATGTGGCAAGTATGGAGAAATTTTTATGCGTTTCATTATTTTGGATGGAATGACATTCACGTTTTATCACTGTCAACAATGTGTGGAACGGAATTTTATGGACCTGAACAGTGACGCATGTATCCACCTCCCAAACTGCGGAGGTAGTGTGAGAATCATAGGAATTCATAAGAAGAAAAGTAAGCAGCATCAGGTTCTTTATTATCAACGGGTATCAAAACTTCTTCCACAGATACAATAGCTCTAGGTTTGTTAGAGTAACGGATGGTTTTTGAGGCAATACAGGGATATCAGCACGTAGTGCCTCATCCTTCATGCTGAAGGCCTTTTGCCCGCCTTCTCATCAAGTCTTTCCCTCAGGTTTTGGCGCTGACAGAAACCATTACAGTAAAGAATTAGGGTTGAGGAGTCTTTTGGTTTTTGACAACATGGACCCAGGGGCAGTTAGAGGAGATGGAGGCAGTGGCCTTAGGATGTAGGGTTGACGCAGGTATCTTGTCATGTGCTTCCCTAATTTCCAAATGCATATAAACCTATTCTTCTGGTTGATCATGTGCTTCTGAAACTTAGGATAAGACACCAACGCAGAGATGATTGCCGTTATAGCGTCGTCTAAAGTAATACAGTTTGTGGTTACTAAGAGATGTGCTTTAGCGTAGAAGCAGCTGGCGAACTCCACAAGGATTTCCCCTTTATTCAGATTAGTATATATAAAACTCGTGCTTTAGATTGGCCAGGGTTTGGTTGCTGATAATTCCTGGACTAAGGCGGTATGGACCTGTTGCCATGTGTGGCATTCCTTTAGATGAGGAGTCATAATCTCAGAGCTGTGCTATTCAAGAGATAGTGGATATGCTTCATCTTCTGTCAGTCAGTAGCCTCTTTCAAGTAATCTTGTAAGCATATAATAAGGAGGCGATGCTTTCCTGGATGGGGGTGAACTTCTTCTTGAAGCTAGGCTTAAAGTTAGTCACAATAGGAGTGGAAAGGGTATTGACACCAGGAATCTGTGCAGGCTTGAAAATTTTGTTTTTTGCATAGTCAGTTGGGGCCTGCTCATCCAGCCATCATCTCATACCCTTAATGTCCTCTTGGATATTGTCCAAGTTTTGGGTTTATGGAAGTATTGGAGGCTTGTGAACAATCTGCTCATTTAGTGCTTAAATGTCAGCACATTAAAGAAAAAGCTGGCTCTCTAAATTATTCATGTGTGTCAAACCCCCTAAACAGGTTTGCCCAAGCTGTATATTGCATTTATTGGTGAGCTTGGTGAAGGCGCTAAGATTATCCACCTCATCTAACATGGCCTCGATCAAGACCCTAGGGGTCAAGAGGGACTTCATCCACTTGGAGCTTGCATACCTGAGCCACATTGTGAATTTGATCCCGCAAGGCGGTGAGGGCTGCCAAAAAACTTTTATCCAGAAGTTGTCAGGGTTGCTAGGGACAGAAAGTGAAGGAACAGAGGGCCCTTGAGGCTCATGTGGACCTTCTGTCCCCCTAGGCCCCTCAGGCACTTCACTACCAGAGGCGATGTCATGAGGCTAGCTCCTGGTAGTACTGCTGGAAAGTCTACACCAGGTCCTTGACTTGGTTGAGGCGTTGATTCCAGGCAGATTCAAGGAGTTGTATATTTTGATAAAGCTATACCTCAAGGTAGCTATAAGTTTGCTATCCTAAATAATGAGTTTGTTGTGGGCCTCATTAGTTATCTAAAATTTATCAACAATGGCTTCCCAATTGTCGCAGATGAAGGAGGAGGCTGCATTATAAAAATTGACAACATGAGATGTAAGGTTTGTGTAAGCCTTAGCTGTCAAGAGACATCGTGGTGGTGCAACCCAACTACTTGTAGGAGGTGATGTATGGTGGGATGGATAAGATTCTGTAGATACACTGTCACCAAAGCCAATTTTCCCACGGGCAGTAGAGATGAGGTATATAAATCCCACATCTTGAAAGGCACTAAAGAAGCGTGGGAGTGACTGGAACGGCCTCCTAAAGAATAGATGCCATTAAACAAACGTTGGTTAACTTCATTTAGGTTCTCATATTGAATTGAGTACTGATCACTTTCAACGGAATGTAGAGTAAACTGAAACATGGCTAAAGATCTAAGTTTTGGGATGCATGGGTGGTAATTTATATGCGAGATGCTAATCCATAAAGTGACGCTTCTTAACCAGAAGCAGGTTGATTTTCTTGACTGCTATAATTCTCTATTACTTATTATAGACGTTCATACTTGGACAGTTTGGAGCCCTTTAAAGTGAGAACCACCTTTCTCAGTATAAAAGTTCTTTTGACTAATGATAAAGTAAAAAATGGGCTTGAAGATTTAAAATAGTTGTGAGGTCAAAAAACGAAATGATGGGGAGAAATAGAATAAATTATCGAATTGATCTGAACTGATATTTATAGGCGTGTGGGGACTTGGTGCTTTATGGACTTTTGTGGCCCTGTATTATCAGGATTTTTCACTGCCTTCCATATTGATTACCTGGTCAGCGCCCTCAATGTTCCACGTTGTCCTTGTGACTGAAGTGTTAGGGATTCACCTCCTAAGGTTCAGGAAGTGGAGATGATATTCCTGAAGGCACCTCCATCAATTCTCATGTGTGTGATGCTTCTTGATCAAATCTCATTTTAGCCTTAAGGGTAAGGTTCCATTCATGCTGGCTCAAGGGTCAACTTATCAAGGCTCAATTCAAAAACAGGGATTTTGAGTTGCTCACCATCTCAAAATTCTGACAATTATATTGCTATTGACTTTGTTGGAAATCATCCCCAATATCTGTTAAGCAGTAAATATGATCAATAATCAATCCCTCGCCACCCCTCTAGTGGAAACTCTGAACCAATATCTAACTTTGATTTACTTTACACTCATGACAAAGTTAACTTGAACGCTTTTTTATCAAATTCTTTTTCATGAATTAACTCAAACTTGTTGTTGGTAGTGGTTATCTTTAACCTCAAACATTCTTCAGCATCTAGTTGTAATAGCCCAATTTCTATTACTTTGTAATTGCTCTAGGCCAAAGCACTAGTTTTATGTTTTTTACAAATATTATAAAACTAGGAAAAAAATTTAAGTGATTCTCAGTTATCAAATATTTGCATCAATGAGAACCATGGGATGTATGCCGCTGATGCCACAACTTTTATGCTATCCGCCATGGTCCACCAGCTAAAGCAGGCGCTAGACGAAAGTTTACCAAAGTTTCCTCACCATCTGATATGGATTCCTAAGCTGATAACTTAGGGCTATATAATAGGATTTTTTATTTTGATAATTCCTTTGTTTGGCTCATTCTCAAATAAAGATGCTTGGCCGCTCCCCCTTTTGGGTTGGGCACCACTAGTGCTAAAAAGAGCCATGGGATGTAGAAAAGCATACTATAAAATTACTGCCATTTGGAAAGGGATCTTTTTTCAATATGAGCTTCCAAAGCCTACCATCACAAAGTCCACAACTAAATGAGAGCCTCAAAGCCACTGTGTGCACTAAAAAACTATAAAGTTTTTTCTTATTATAATAAAGCTGTTTTGTCAAATAAGGGTTTACATAATCTTCAAAATCTCTCTGTCCTTTTTTATTTACCTTTCCTAATTGAGTGCAAACTGACCTGTGCAATTAAAATTATACGTCACAGCACCAATTTAAAAATTGTGGTGCTCACTAAAGGGGGTATCAGCGTTACAGTTCTTTGGACAGTTACTGAGGTCCAAAGGTGGGCTCAAAGCTGAAAATTTTCAAAAAGGGTCACACCAGGATTCAAACTTAGCTTATTAAGCAAGAGGAGATAAAAAAGAAAACGGAAGAATGGATTGAATACCAATTATTTTATTAGATTAAAATGTGTCAATATCTATAGGGTGCATAGGGACATGGTGCCTCAAGGATCTTCATGGCCTCATCCATTCAGGACTTTCATGGCCTTCTGTATTGACTGCCTGTTTGGCACCCTCATTGTATTTCACTGCCCCCATGACTGGGTTGGTGGAAACTCCGCTTCACATGACTCAGGAAGTGGGGATGAGACTCCTGAAGTCATCTATATTGATTCTCAGATACAGGTGGATTCCTGACTGAGTTTGAGATCAGTAGCATTAAGATAAGAGCTCCATTTAAATAGGCTCAAGAGTTGATTTACTGCAGCTCAATTCAAAAATGGAAAATTCAATTTGTTTATCATCTCAAATCCCAATTGTTAGGATTTTAGCCGATGAATTCTTCTAATAGTATCTGAATTAGTGGTTTTGGTTAGTTGGGTGTAATTGCCAGCTAATCGCCTAGTTTGATACTATTTAATGATATATGTATGATCGAGTTTAGGTTTAACAGAAGCTGCGTTCGCTGCTGAAATGCCATCTGAGGATCAGTGTGGGAGTTTCAAGCGGAAAGCTGATGAATCCATTACAAATTGTCCAAAATGGTTCCATCATCTAATTTGGAGCACCAGAGACTCATGCTGAGGATGCTCGAAGTCTTATTTATATATGAATTTATATAAAATTGACCAGCAACTTATGCTGAGGATGGATTAACCTAATTTAATATTCTATGATCAAATGAGCAGATCTAAGAGGGAATTGCTATGAGTATGAATGAATAGAGTTTAAAATCTGATAATGGTTTGAAATCAAAAGGCTAATGGGTTTTCTGGCAGATGATTGGCCAAAGAGCACTTGGGCGCAGTAGCCCTGAAAGTAGTATAAATAGTCGTTCATTCCCTCCTAATAAACATCTCTCATTTGCCATCTTTCCTGTTTGTTTAAAGTAGCTTAGTGCAACTAGAGTTGGAAAGGTGGGATAGGAGATCCCCAATAGGCGCAGGTGATCACGCCTGGAGTGGCTGGCGCTGCCAGCTCCCATGCCTCCTCCTTATGAGGAACCAGTGGGAACCTGGCCATCTGGATACCAGCGGATGAGCTGCATAGCCACCAACCCTAGCGGGGTGCAGCGCGGGAGGTACCATAGCTGCCCAAGAAGGGGGATGGACTCGCCGGAGCATGCCCAGATGGGTTGGTGAAGGGTCATGAGGGTGAGGAAGTGCGGAAGTGCCTGAGCCACCCAGGAAGAGGGAAGGACTTGCTGGGGCACACGCTGAGGACGCCTGGGGCTAAAGGAAAAGCCGTTGGTGATTAGTTGGTAGGTTGGATGCAGGACTTGTAGGGGTTGGTACGCCAATGAAGGCTAAATAGCAAAGGGCCGCCAGTCTTCATACTGGTTGGCCTGTCACACTAGCGGAGCCCAAGGTCAATTTCGCGACATCAATAATGCCCTCCTCGAGATCCTTTTGGAGGGGGATGTAGGTACAAAGGAACTGGCCATGCACCCCATTAATTATATTCACCTGGTTGAAGTTTGCAATGGAATACTCTGACTTCACCTTATGAATGACCTTATAGGATCCAGACCAAAGAACGTCTAGCTTATTCTGTCAGCCTCCTGGTCAATGGTGATAGAAAAAACAAGGTCATCTAATTGGAATTTTGGTAAGGAGGGTCAGCTGAGTTTAAATCAGGATGTCTCTCTACCTGTACTGGTGACAATGCCTTGTGCGGCTAGGGCTTAAGGCCGGACAATTTCATCATCTAAGGCCCTCATTATTAACTCAGAGTTCTCAGGTATGGAGGTCTTGAGCAATGGCTGGATGCTACTTGGTAGCTGAGGTGCACGACCATATAAGGCTTCAAATGTGGACATCTTGACGACTTGGCGGTAGCTTACCCTGTATACAAGCAAAGCGCTGAGTAGGTAGTGGTTCCAGAGAGCCAGATCTGAGGTGACCATCTTTTGTAAAATGGAAATAAAAGTTCCATTAGCGCGTTCTACCGCCCCATTAGTTGATTGGTGGTAAGGGGCAGACAAACTCTGGGTAGTGCCAAATAGCGAGGTAAAACCTTGTACTACCTGTAAAGTGAAATTCAACCCGTTATCTGAAAGTAAGGTTTGGGGGCACCTATGCTGGGTGAAAATGGATTGACTAAGGAAGAGAGCTGTGGCTTTGGAAGTGGAAGTTAGGACCAAAATCGCTTCAACTCACTTGGTTAAGTGATCCACGGCTAGGATAATATACTTATGGCCATGCAACCCAGTGGGAAGAGAACCTACCAAATCAATGCTAATGACTTTGAAGGGCCCTGTAGAGGCAATGACTGAGTGTTGAAATTGAGGATTGGATTGGTCTTGGGATTGGCAAGTCATAAATGCCTCCAAGACCTCTTGGATGGTTTCCACCATTTGGTCCCATTAACATCATAACTTTAGCCATTTTTGAGTCTTCTTAACTGCCCCATGTCCCACAATTGAATGGCCCTCTAAAATAACATCAGTTAGGGAAGAGGGGCGATATAAGGGAGCCACTTCAAATTGACCTTCCTGTAGAGCAGCCCATCTCTAATTTGAGTGTCTTGAGTCATTCTTCAAAGTTCAGCTTGGATCTTGGGAGTTTCCAACTCCTATTCTCAGGTTGACCTATTAGATCATACTCTCAGTCCTCCTCAGGGGTCAGAGCTGATATCACCAGCATCCTTGGAGAGGCTGTCATCATTTTTAATGAATTGCTCTTGTGCGATGGACAATGATAAAATCATAGCTCTGCATTTGTGAGGCCCACCTGGATAATTGGCTATCTGGGTTTTTTATTTGCTGGAGCCACCGGAGTGAGGAGTTGTCTGTAACAATAGTGAAGTGAGCACCATAGAGATAAGGCCAAATTTTTTGATGGCTAGCAAGACAGCCAGGCACTCCCTCTCAGTAACACTTTAGTTCTGTTTAGCTTTACTCAGTGTCTTACTAAATTAGGCCACGGGATGGTTAACTTGATTTTCATCATGTTGGGCTAGGATAGCCACAAAGGCAACATCACATTCCTCTGTAAACAACAATAAGAGTTGGTTGAAACATGGGTGGTCTAGAATGGGTTTAGTACATAGAGCAGTTCTCAGGGTATTTAAAACCTGTTCTTGTTCAGGCCGCCATTCAAACGGCACATTCTTCTGCAGGCGGTAGAATAGTGGATTGGCTAGGTTGGCAAGCCGGAGATAAACTGACGACAATAGCCCACCATGCTTAGGAACACCTGGATATTTCTTAAGCTTTTGGGGCGTGACATTCTCCCTATGGCATCGACTTTGTCCAGTATAGTCTGGATGCCATACTTGGAAACGTTTTGTCCCAGAAACTCCAGTTCTGATTGGGAGAAAGAGCACTTCAAAGGTTAAAGCTTTATAAATAACTTTCAGAGCTGATTGAAGAATTCCATGAGATTCTCAATGTGTCCATTAAAGGTTATTTAGAAAAAAGCAGTGTCATCTAGGTATATGAGGATGAATGAAAGCTTTAAGTCCCCAAGGATCCCGTCCATGGCACGTTGGAAAGTGGATGGGGCGTTACAAAGGCCTTGGGGCATCCTTGTGGGCTCGAATAGTACTTTGTTGGCTATGAGAGCGCACTTGGCTCAATCTTCAAGGGTAAGCTTAACTTGCCAATATCCACTGGCAAGGTCCATGGCAGAAAAGTAATGAGATCCAGCAAGCAGATGGAGGAAATCATCAATTTGGGTAATAGGATAACTGTCCTTCTTGGTGATGGAGTTGAGTTGTCAGTAGTCCATCATTACCTGGTGGCTGCCATCTTCTTCCAAACCAGCAGAAGAAAAGAGGCCCAAGGGCTGCACAATGGTACCAGGAGTCCAGCATTGAGTACATGTTTGAGTTCCACCATCACATGGCTTCTTTGACATTACTCTTTTGGTAAGGTCAGAACTGAAAGGGGGAGCGTCCCCAGCCTCCACATGATGCAAACCCTCATTTATTCTTCAAAATTATAGGTTGAGGCCAAAAATAGGTCCAAATACTTCTTCAACAACTCTTGAACCTTGCACGGTTGGTCATCCTAGAGGTCCTTTCCTGTATTGGTGTTGACCAGGCTAACCTATGTAAGCGTCTCCAAGCCAAAATCTCCTTTTCCCCAAAACTTTGGACATCAGCAATAGCTTCCACCGGTAGAAGGCAGGCATAGGCGGTGGGACTGGTTGAACCTACTATTTTGAGTTTGTCAGTAATGTTGGCCAACAACACTGATATAGATCCAGCATAAGCTGGATCTAGAATCCCCAGGCAGGTTAGCACTTCTTTTGTGGATGGGTTGTCTAGACCTCAGATTTCTAATAGATATCCAGAGGGGATGTTAGCATGGACCCAGGTGTCAGCAGTGACTTGGGACTTAGGAAGTATTGTAGTCACCCTAGGTAAGTAGATAAGCATGCCCTCTTGACCATCAACAGCAGGAGGGGGCAATTGGACTTACGAGCCCCTAATGTGATATTTGAGCCAATCAATTTGGCCTTCACTTTCTGTAAACAGGCTTGGGCTTTGACCTCTGTCTTAAGTCATGAGAGGTTTCAAAGATCAGAGGGACCTGATGCCTTAATATGGATAGAAAGCCGCCATCATAATGGAGCACTGATGAAAAGTCTCAAAGGAACTGAGTCCTAAGGAGCAAGTCATAGCTAGGGTTAGCTAGCGTGATAGAGGTGTGTTTACAGCAAGCTTTACAAAATTTATCAGTAGAGAGGAATTAGCCGCTATAGATCGGGTGCATTGTGGGCCAGCCATGCCATGATCCATATAGTGTAGCAAATCTGGATCGATCTTGATGCACTTAATTAACTTGGATGATATGATGTTCAGATGGGAGCCACTGTCAACTATAGCAAGGACTGGGATTTTATTAACTTGAACTGCAACATGAGTAACCAGACTTCCAAACTGGGGCGGTAGCATGAGAAACATGGGATAGTTATTGGAAGAAGAGTAAGCAGTATCAATTTCTTTATTATCATTGGATACTGAAAATTCTTCACCAAGTACAATAGCTCCAGGTTTGTTCAAGGTTATGGAGGATTCTTGAGGTGGGGTAGGGATGTCAGCATTGAGCGCCTCGTCCTTCATGCTGACGGCCCTTTTCCCACCTCCTTGGCCTATCATTTTCAGCAGGTCTTGACACTGTGTCTGAAACTGTTACAGTAGGTGCATTGAGGTTGAGGATTCTTCTGATTTTTGACCACATGGACTTGAGGATGGTTAGAGGGACCTGTAGATGTAGCCCTAAAGTGTAGAGTCAATGCAGAGATCTCGTTAAGTGCTTCCTTGAATTTCCAGATACAAGTAAGCCCATTCTTCTGCCCAATCATATGCATTTGAACCTCAGGGTAGGATCCTAATGTAGAAATGACAGTGGTAATAGCATCATCCAGGGTGATACGATTGGTAGTGACTAAGGGTTGTGCTTGGGCATAAAAATGGCTGACAAACTCCATGGGGCTTTTTCCCATATTCAGTGAAAACCCATGAACGCTTGTTTTTGGTTGGACAGGGTTCGATTGCTGCTGAACATTTGGTTTAAGGCTGTACGGACCTGTTACCAGGCGTTCTACTTCTTCAAATGGGGGGGTCCTAATCTCCTGGGCAGTTCTATCTAGGCAGGATTAGATATGCTTTACCTTCTGCTGGTTGGTGTCCTCCTCCATGGAACTCTCATATGCGTACAGGAAAGAGGCAATGCTTTCCCAGTTGGGGGTGAACCTTTTTTTAAGCTATGTTTAAAGTTAATTACAAGGGGAGTTGAGAGGGTGTTAGCACCAGGTTTGGGCGCTGACTCCAAGATCATAGTATCCACATAGTTGTGGGGCCTGCTGGTCTAGCCGTTGCCATAGGCCCTCAAGGTCCTCTTATATATCATTTTAATTTTTGTTGAGAGTGGAACCAGAAGCTTTATTTGCAACCTGCTCCTTTAGGAATTAAATGTCAGCGCCCTGAAGGTGAAGCTGGCTCTTGAGGGTGATCAAATGGGTTTCAAACCCTCATCAAGTTTGTTCAAGCTGAGAGATGTGAGTATTGATAAGCTTGGTGAAGGCAATGGAGTTGTCCATTTCGCCTGACAGTGCCTCAATGGAGACCCTAGAGTTGAGGGGGACTCCATCCACTTGGAGTTTGCATCTCTGAGCTACATTCCAAATATGATTTCAGAGGGCAGCTAAGGCTGTTATCACATCCTTCCACCATAGGTCTTCAGGGCCATCAGGGGTGGGTGCTGAGGGACCTGGGGCCCTTGAGGTCCACGGGGACCCTCTGGTCTTTAAGGTCCCTCAGGCCCTTCAGGGCCTTCAAGCCCTAGGCCCTTCAAAACCTTCACTCCTGGAGAAAAAGTCACGAGAGGCCAGCTCCCAGTAGTGTTGTTGCAGGGTCCATATCAGATCCTTGACTTGGAAGAGGCGCTGATTCTATGTTGCCTCAAGAAGTTGGACGTTCAGACGCAGCTGGTCCTCAAGATAGCCAGAGATCCCGCTATCTAGCATTACAATTCGATCATGGACCTTGTTGATTAACAGTCAGTTATCAATAATGGCCACATGGTTGTCATGGACAAAGGAGGAGGCTGCGTTGTAGAAATCGATGATGTGAGAGTGTAAGGCCTGGGTGAGCCCCAGTTGTTGGGAAACTTCTTAATGATGTAACTTAACTAGTTGGGATAGGTGATGAATAGCTGGGTGAACAAAGTTGTGAAGGTAGCGTTCAGAACCCAGGGCAAGTTCTCCTGCTGGTGGCTGGACTGAAGAATAGAGGTCCTGCAAGGTAGAGGGAATGGTAGAGTTATGAGGACGGCTGGAGAGAGCACCCACAGAGTAGATGTCATTTATTAATTGTTGGACAAAATCATTAAAGTTTTAATACTGAAGTTGGTATGACTTCCATCAATTGAGAGCATGGAGAACTGGAATGTGGCCCGGAATTTTAACCTCTCAGATTGCAAGGGTGGTACTTCATATCGCGAGGTACTAACCCATCAAGCAACGCTCATTGACTGACCAGCAGATTAATCTTTAAGGCTGCTAGTATTCTCCATTGTTTGTGATAGATGTTAACACTTAGGACAGCTCAGAGCTCCCCATAGTGAGCACCAGTTTGTCAGCGTTAGTGTTCTTTGGACTGTTGCTAAGGTCCAAAAGTGGACTCAAAGCTGAAAATTTGCAAAAAGGGTCACACCAGGATTCAAACTGAGCTGATTAAGCGAGAGGAGGTCAAAAAGAAAATGGAAGAATGGATTTAATACCAAATATTTTATTAGATTAAAATGTGTCAATATTTATAGGGTGTGTAGGGACAAGGTGCCTCAAGGATCTTCATGGCCCCATCCATTCAGGATCATTCATGGCCTTCCAGATTGATCGCCTGTTTGGCACCCTCATTGAAATTCGCCGCCCCCATGACCAGGTTGTTGAAAACTCCGCTTCACGTGACTCAAGAAGTGGAGATGAGACTCCTGAAGCCGTCTCTATTGCAACTTGGACGCAGGTGGATACCTGACTGAGTTTGGGATCGGTTCCATTAAGATAGTGCTTTGTTTAAATAGGCTCAAGAGTCAATTAACTGCAGCTCAATTTTGAAAGTGGGGAATTTGATTTTTTTTCATCTTGAATCCTGAGAGGGGGCACATTTTGCAACCCTACACTGACCTTTCCAATATATATGCCTTGAACTGATCTGCTTTGCTCTTGGCCTTAACAACAAGTATTTTTATGAGTCTATGGACAAAGGTGACACACTAGACTAATTCCACATTTGTAGTTTGGACAAAAAAGGAAGCCCAATTATAGAGCTACTTCCTTCATCCTTTTAGAATCTTAAGCTGTACCCAGGTGTCCAATGTATCCCCTCAGACCAGCTCAAGGAGGTTTCAGATTGGTTACTTCATGGTTACTACCTTATAGCCGCTGATGATAATAAAGTCTAATTACATGTTTTAGTAGTGCAAGAACTTTGATCTCTTATACATGAACTATTGCCTCTTCCATGGAATGACCATCAGCAAAATTTTCAATAATCTCGCTATGCAAGAGCAGTTGGTAGTGTTATTACTAAGTACGTTCAATACTCCATTAACCAAGAGCAATGCCTCAGAGACCATCAGAATATTGACTTTACTGGCTGGGCTGCACTTGTGGATACTTAACTTCTGCATAACGCCTTGTTAATTAAACAGACTGATGATACCTTTTATGACATTCACGCCATTGTTCAGTACAGCCAGCAACAGACCCATGACGCTTATAAGGAGGTTTAAGCCGCCTGACCAGCTAAAATATGACGTGGTATGTATCATTAGTGAGAGAAATAATGCTTAGAGGATTTTACCTTAATGACTTTTAGGACATTAATAACCACTGTACCCAAGACAAAGACTATCTTTGGGTTGAAATGGCATAGCACAAAAATGATTTAGTGAATGACCACAAGTCCCACAACTTTAGACTAATTTATTAGTCAACCAAGCTACTTAATGAATGACCACATCTGCTGGTTCTTAAAATTTTTGTTAGAGAACAATCGCAAGGTAAAAGAACTAGTATGAGATATAGAGTTTGATAGACGCCTGAACATCATTAATGCAGGTATGGACAAAGTCTTTTATCTGACACCATTTTTTGCATAGAAATCGAGTCTCTGAATAACAAAGGTAAAAAAAAAGAACAGAAAGTAAAGCCATTGATTAGAGATAACTGTGACCATAAATCAGGTCTCCTGATCTCTTTTAAATGCTTATTCATGAGAAAGCATGATAAAGGCGGAGCACCACTACCCTCAAATATGATGGATCAGTTTGAAAGGATATAACATTGAGTTTTAAGTGCCATCAGGGTCAGCTAATTGATTGACCCTCAGATATATTCATTGATGCTCAAGACCCTCCCACTTAAGTCTGTTAATGATGTTGACAAGGCGCCACTTACATGAAGTCCTACCTCTCTAAAAGCTATTCCAACTCTAGGAGTGTCAGCCATCCTGATACTCTGATGATCATTACCCATAATTCTTTGGCGCCTACCACTACGATTCTCCAGCAGCACCAGTTTTTAATACTTTCGATAACTAATCTTGTGCCACCT
Organism: Massospora cicadina; assembly: GCA_022478985.1. NCBI lineage: Eukaryota > Fungi > Entomophthoromycota > Entomophthoromycetes > Entomophthorales > Entomophthoraceae > Massospora > Massospora cicadina. Next base: position 42,944 of record JAKSZP010013581.1, on the reverse strand, counting down.
TCACATTTTGGCTTGCTCCTCTTTAGTGGCTCAAAGCTGTTACAATCTCACTCCTCATCTACTTAACCAACTCTCAAAAATAAAGCAAGCTCTCCAGCCAAGTGGCAATGAAAGCTAAATTTCATTTAAATTATATTAACTTACACAAGTACAATAAGTGCGTGAACGTGCACAATTTTGTAGTTCTATTATTTACTAGTATGGGGGTGCTCAGTAGATTTTAGAAGCTGGAGAATTTATTGAACTTACTGGGCTCTGAGATCAAGGAACTGAAAATAGCATAATCAATTAAACCTGACATATCTTACCTAAATGTCAAGGACCTAACTATTGAAAGTTTGGTGGAGAATAAGTATGGTCACTAAACCTATGTTCCTCACACTTCTCCTTCATAAAGAATGAAATGGTTATGGCATTGACTAATTTACCTCAAGGCTCAAGAGATATATGGAGTCAAGTTTTTAAATATCTTTAACTCCCGTATTGTCTTTTGCCGCTCCTGAAATCCTTATAAGGAAAAATACTGTGTATTATTACTAGAATAAAATGATGAGCATATTAATTCCCAAATGTTTACTTATATTCTCCAATGTGCCACCATTTTGGGGTGCCCATTAATAGTCATTATGAGCCTGACAAGTTAAGTTAAGGGCCCATCTCCGCAAATTAACTTGACTAGACTGAAGGCCCTCGATACAATAGATATATGTTTGACATTCAGTTTTATAGATATAGATAGCTTGGAAACTATGCAAGTTAATGTCATGATATTATCGTTAAGCTAACAGTATGTGTTGTGCATTCTCTAACTGATGATGACAAAGGAAAAGATGAGTATATATAAAAGGAATATTATTCTTCTACCATATCTAAAAATCCCATTATAAAAAACCCCAAGGCGCCACAACAGACCAATAAAATTGATGATGATAATGACGCACTGCTGCTAGCATTCCTATTAGGTATTAGCTGATGATGTGGTAGCTGTTACCACTTGCTCACAGAAGGAACGAGAAGCCAAATCACTGAAAATAGTATCAAAGCCTTACATTATAAATGGGGGCAACAAGAGATTCTGGTCACATATAGCAATACCAAGTTAGACGGGGTACATGGACATACCTATCATAACAACAAAGGAATCAACCCCTTTATTATCTGAAACTCAAATATACTTAGGTATATGATAATTTGATTTAAACTAAATAAAATCTTCTGATGCTTTTATTATTCTTTGTGTATCTACATTAGCATTATTTTAAATAAGCTCAACGGTAAAGCTTTATTGAATATCAGAGATCATTCTATATTGTGTTATTAAGCTAGTGAAAAATCTTGGTATGTGCAGAACAATTACTACCATAAAAATATCGATAAAATAGTTGCATGTTAAAGAAAACTGGTCTGAAAATATGGTTACTGTTCTGAATCATGAGAACTAGATGGACCTAAGTAAAATTTAAACATGACCTGAGTTGCAACTTGGTCATAAAAGCTCCACCAAATCAATGAGCATAGGGTCCAACTCAAACAATGATATCTCATTTGGGTGAAAGGAAAATCTAATTCTGGAAGGATATACAAATTATACTAATAAAGGTACTAAATCAGCTGGTGAAGATCTTGCCATTTGAAGGTCCCCAGAATTGGCTGCCCTGGCAAAAAATAATTGGATTCAAAGAAAGACTATTTCACCTGCCACCTCTCCAAAGAGGTCTATTTACTCTACTAGTTCCTGATTATCATGCTAAGTTCCTGTAACGGGCAGGGTTGCGCCAATACACTATGAACGAATTGGGAAGTAAGAGCCATGATACTGACCATACTAGGAACAGGCCTGCCAAAGCCCATCCCCAAACCCTTCCACCATGCCTTGTCATTGCCACATATTCTCGCACCACTGTTCCCATGACGCTGCACATCAGCAACAGGGTCTAGGACCAGGAAAGAGCTGAGAACGATGCCAACGCCACGCCAAGCTCACTAGTTGAGCTAATAATTCTGATCTGATATTTTATAATTTAAATAAAATTAAATAATTTTTATTAGCAAGCGATCATTTTTTATTTAATTTTCTGTTTTTCATAAAAGATGCAACTGGCCCTTCAGGGCTGCAACATCCTCCAATAAATAGTGCTTTGCAAGTATTGAATAAGCTCCTCATATGCTAGGCTCTCTCAAACACCATCCAGCACATCGCTTGTGAAGACTCAACATCCCACCAGATCATCATCTACGCCATATGTAACCCTGACATCATTTCACAGATGCATTTTGGGTTCAGGATGTCAAATTTTACTAGATCTGACTTCCCCAAGTTTGAGGCCTTTGAATCAAAGCACCATATGGATTGAACGCCACTTGATCTGAAGCAATGTATGGATCAGGTGCCTCCTGATCCATTACAGTTCCTCTTAGGCGAACCCAAAAATCTTGGCAGCCTATAAGTATCTCCAAATTTTGATTAATAAAGATACCTTCAGTTCTATAGTTGTTTTCACTATTTAGTATTTTTCCTGTTTTAATAAAGAAGACCTTGCCTGTTTAAAGCAAACAGAATAGCCTCAATGACAAATTTTCGTTAAGAGATTGCTTTAGGGAATGCAGTCCATAAAAAGTTCTACCGAAACAGATTTTGAGTAATAATCAAACAGCCTTTGAAGGCCCTGACCTTCATAGAGGACAATGAAGACCTACAGTTGCCTAAACAGACATAATATCAAGCACAAAATACCAAGAGGCGCCCTATCAATGAGAGTGGAGTTGTGTATAGTGTTAAGGGGTTCTGAAATTTTGGAGCAAGTGAGCATTTATATATAATTTTAAGAGAAAAAATACTATTTTTATGATTTTGGTGAAAAAGTTACCCAAAATTTCTCCTTTAATTTGAAGATAACCTTTGTGATACTTGCATAACCTTAAATTTTCGTGAAGCAGGAGACACAATGTTTTATAATTAAAAAATGGAAGATTTTCATTAAGCTTTTGGAGTTAAGGAGGAAATTAATTCAACACCATACCATTAGCAAGGTGCTGGGTTTTAGGGTTGGGCAGGTTGGAAGGTGGGCATGGAAAAACAAGTCCTAAAAGAAACAATTGTTATTTTATGAAGATTCCAAATGTGATTACAAATGCATATCTTAATAATATATTAGATAATAAAAATCATCTAAATGCATAATTTTGTAAGGGTTCTATCCCTGCTTAAGTTTTATAAATCACATTAGCGCTATCTAAACTTGTTAACTTAATTGATTCCCATAGTTTACTTTTTCTGTCCAACTTAGTAATTTTTTAGGATTCATTTGGTTATAAGAATTACAATTGAGAATTGTTACAATTCTATTTCAAGATCAGATTGGCCTTGGATAGGGCTGAGCTTAGCATCAATCTTGGGGTTGAGTTCCTCAATAAAAACACTATTTTTCTTTAGGTTTTTTATGTATATTTGATGCCATGAGAATAACACCAGAGTATTTTCATTATATACCTGAGTTATTATAAACCCAGGCAATTAATAGATCATCAATTGGTTAGCAAAACAGATTAACTTGGATGGAATAATTCATAAATCCTGATTGGTTATCCAGTGTAAATGACGTAAAATGAACAGCATATCTATTAACTTTAACAGAGTGATTTTTGAGTTATGATGAATTACCCAACGAGAAAACAATGCAAAATGAATGGTGATATGGACAACTTATTATAAAACTATAATCAATTTAAGAAACAATCTACCAAGGAAAATTAAACCTCATCAAATCAATGACCAAGTAATAATTCTAAAACACTAAAATTCACTAAAGGATATAAATACAAACACTTTCTGGAGGAGGTGGTTCTGATACACATAAATTGTTATTTCACTATTAAGTTAACGTTCTAATTTAATATTTGATATATAATCATAATACATCCAACAATATCCCCACATGTTTATCAAACTATGAAATTAATGATGCATTGCTGCTCAAAGCACCTTAGTGCCGCTGGAGCAAGCATCACTGCAGTTTTCCATACTAAAGTACCTTAATATTATATCAGTTTACTTAGATTACTGCATATAATTTTACCTGGCAACCCTATTATAAGGGTTAGTATAATGTAAGTAAATATACTCTTAAACTATATTTTATTTTCTTGGCTAGTGTGTAAAAACCCTAGCTGGTTTTTATTTATTTTGTAAAGATTCCTCAAGGTGTAGGCACCCCTGGGTGATTACGTTTGCTGTAGCGACCTGCTAAGCCCCATGTACACCTTTCTGATGGAGGTTCCTCTGTGAGAGTAATGATTTATTACTGGACCATAATTTGCGCAGACCTGATAGAGGATGAGGTACTGGATGAAAAACAACCCAGATGGACTTGGGACAAACTGGACAGATGTTGGGCTGCCAGGCTGATGTAACCATATGGTGTTGGAGCACTCAGATTGGCCAGATGAGTGTTGGTGCACTCACGTCAAGATAGCCAGATGGGTTGAAACCAGATCTGGGCGCTAATAATATTGTTGGTGATCCATGGTGAAGTTGCTCTAGAGGAAGCCTACAGTTGAGGAGTTGCACTGCTCACAAACTTGAAGCAAGGAAAGGTGAGCCTACTAATGCCTCTGTGCATAGGGGTGAGAAGTATTAATATTGGTCATTTTGGAGCATCAGTGGTGCTCTAACCCATTTATAAAACTTAAATTTTTCAACAGGGATACCACATAGATCAATATTTACAATTATAGACACCCCTGTTAAAGCCCTTATAAAAACTATGGAGTTTTTACTGATGCAAAGGTTTGCTTAACTACTGATTTTGTAATAAATATGGACTTTGCTGGTTGTATGAAGACAACTAGCCTAGTTAAGTTTTAATTTTTTGGGTATATTTGGTCCTAATTTGGCGGATAAGGATAAGACAATTGGCTTCAGCCTCACTCTGGCAATAAGTAAAGATTCAAGTGATTTTGGCCTAGCTCTGGTAGTTAACATTTAGGAAGGAACTGACTTTTCTACAACTTCAACCCTGAAGTAAACTAAAAGACCATTAATAATAAAACATTCTCAGTTCTAAGGTAGTCACAATTCTAAGGTATTTTTTATTTTATAAATTAAGTATTTCTTTAGGCGATATTAGTAGAGGACATGTGCTAGGGAAATTGTGGCAATGGCAATGATCTCAGCATGGCTAGCTGACAAAAAGGGATATTGTTTTGATATCATGAAAGACTCCAGCTGATTTTCACGATAGATAGCATATTTAAATCTCCATCAGAATCAGCCAACATGTCATATACTAAACCCAACAATTTCCCATGAGTAATTGCTTATTTCAAGCCACTTACTCATATCCATATTGTCAGCAACAATCCTCAACAAAAGAGTAATCACAACTATCCCCTGGATACAATCATCTGTAAACATGAGGAACTATATAGTTGGTTAATATCAAATATTAAATGACATAATTAAATTATTGTCTCAAAGCTTAATCATTATGTTAAATTAATTATATGAACCAATAATCAAATAGATAAAGCTTAAATAACCCCAATCTGGATAATGTGGTCATTTAAAATCCCCACAAGCCCTCTGTCTGTAAGGAGTTTAGTTCCTGAAATGACATATTGTAAAAATATCTAGATTTATACACATAACTGGCTTATTTTCAGAAGATAAAGTTCTGTGATTCCAGCAATAGTAGGTCTAGATTTGCGAATTACATTTGAGGCTGTGGTGGGCAAATAGTGAGATATTGCTGTTAATCAACTCTCATTTAGGGTGTCTAATAAATCAATAAGTTGGGTGAGAGGCAGAGCTTTAGGGTTAGTCCCTTCTTTGTTTTTAAGAGGTTCAAGGTTCTAATAAGATTAGTGATTAAAGCTAATAACATTAAACTTGTGGGTTTTTCTTTCTCGTAACAATCACTTTATTTACTATGATTTGATTCAAACAGCAAATTTGGATAATCACACACATGAAAGATGGGCGACTTTAATAACAAAAATAATACAACATGGGTGAGCATCGCGGCAAGCGGTGCGCTTAATGGTGCAACTAAGGGTAAGAAACGCCCTGGAGGGGGACCAGGAACCCAAGCCATAAAAAATTGCAAACTCAGACACCATCTGGGTTTATGGTATTTACTGTAAAGCATGCGCAATACATGTACATTCAACTCAACCAACCTTTGTCAAAGGTGGAACATGGGATCAGACTCTTCCTTGGGGATGAGTCACTGACCCTGTGGGAGAAAACATGTGAGGCACAGACCTCACTTTTCCCTCATGCGGTGTACATAGCCACCAACAACATGGGCCAAGGCTGGATCAATATTGGTTTTGAAACAGCTGATGAAGCCAATGCCACAGCAAAAATCTGCGTGGAAATTGCCCTCCCTGAGGGCAAAAAATTGTGCGCACCACGCGCACCAGATGGAACAAAGTGAAAACTTTGTTCATCTCCTTTGACTCGCTCTCCACCAACCTTCCTTGTAAGGTAATTGAGGAGGAGCTCCGCAAAGGTCTTGTGGCCAAGGAGAAATCCAACAAATCAAATTACAGAAATTTCGCTTAATGCCCGACCTGTGCATGGGCAAAGCTATTGCTGTAATCAACCCCTTCCCAGAAGTGGAAGAGGATTTATCCAGAATTCCTCACGCAGCAGAATTTCACTTTGCAGATGGGGGCCAGTCAGCTGCATTCCAAGTTACACCGGAACGTGCACCACCCATTTGCAACCAAAGTGGCTCACTGGGCCACAAGGAACATGCATGCCCTGTAAAAGAGGGCTTAATGGAAAATGATTTTTGTGAAGAAGCTATGGACAAAGATAATGAAAACTTTGCCAAAATGACTGATGGCCACCACCCATTCCGCTGGGGTGAAGATATACTATACTCCATCGTGGACCCTTTTACAAGTAAACAGCGTAAAGCAGCACAAAAAGCCCGCGAGAGAGCAGCAGCTGAAGCGGTGGCACACGCGGAATCTGCCATTAACCACGGACAAATTTGGGAGGATATTTCAGATATTCACCAAACCAACCAATCAGAACAATATGCCCAGGTCGAAAATTTTCACAGTAACCAGACTGAGCCACAAAGCGTCATCAATCATACACATACTGAGGAACAATGCAACTGCAATTTGGGTGAAAATGCGGTGCACAATGCAACAAAGTTGAACCTCAAAATTATAAAATCCAATCAACAACCCGCATCAAATCAACATGAGACCTGTGCAGGGAAAGTTGATGCAAATGCAAAAAACTACAATTCCCTTGAATCATTGGGTCAGATCAAGGGAACCAACAATGGCAGTGAAAGAGTTGGAGTACAGATGCGGAGCATGGCCAAAATGAGCTGCAGTGGGATAGGACCAGAGGGTCCTCCCAACCGCTCCTGAGGCGCCATGGGCACCTCAGTGTCAATAGGGATGTTAAACATCGCGGGAGCCAGGGCTCATACATCCCAAGACAAAAAGCTGGCATTCCTGCAAAAACCTCTTGTAGACATCTTAACCATCCAAGAAACCCACTGCCTACAAAGGGAAGAAGAATCCTGGTCAACCAGGGTCGCACCATCACAATCAGTATGGACGTCTCACTGTGGGGTGATAGTCCAAAAAAACAAAAAATTTAAAATTACAAATTCATCATCACACTTGCACGGTCAAGTCCTGGTAGCAACAATCACATGCCAAAATGAAATAATTTCATTAGCATGTATTTATGCACCGTGCACTGCAACTGAGAGAAAATTTTTTTTGAAAAAATTTCTACTCTCACCCTCCTACCAGATATCATCATGTTAGGCGATTTCAACCGCTGGGATAACCCCAATACAGATCGATGGCCTAATCCCAGGGGATACCCACCTGGACACATTGAATATCGCACAATGAAGGCATCTCTTGGTTTACAGGATGCTCTTCCCCTAATTCACCAATCCTTCCCCACATGACAAGACCCAACATACGTGAGGGACTGCTCATATTGATGAGTCATATTGACCACATCCTCATCCCACAATCCCACCACTCAAGAATCTCCAAATTTACAACAAGAAAGATCAATTTTTCTGATCATAATTAGTTACAGTGCAGTTAGCGCCAACCCAATCCCACACACAGGTGTCACCTTGGAGAAAGCTTCACCCATAAAATATAAGATTGCTCGAGATATCTGACTGGGTTGAAAACAAGGCTACAAACCCAGAATTCACAGCCCCATTCACTTCAGATCCCATCAGAACATGGGAAAATTTCAAAAAAGATTTAATCAACAAAACCCAACATATTGAATCATGCAAGTACACCACGGACACAGCCACAATCAAGCGTACCTTAGCAGAACTAGACCACCTGAAAATAAATACTCTGAGATCTGGCTATAGCCCTAATTGGGGACGCAAATGGGCAGAAATTTCAGCCTGACTTAACAACCTCATCTTTGAACACCAACACAGAATCAAAGTATCAAACAAAGGTAAGTTCATAAAGGAAGGCAGTACCTGTTTGACATACTTTTCCGCCAATTCCACTCCTGCAGAAACCAGCCTGCATGCACACAGGTCCGCAAGACCAATGGCACTGTGTCAACTGACCCTGAGGAGGTCAAGGCGGAAGTAAACCGCTACTACACCAAATTATATTGTGATATGCCAACAAATTCACAAAAAATTAAAGAATTTATTCAAACTGCTAAGATACAAAGTACACCACCAAATTACAATATACTATCCCTTATTACACGGGAGGAGCTTTGAAAACAATTCGCGGTGCACTACGTGGGAAATGCTAGGGCCTGATGGGATACCCTACGAATTTTACAAAAAATATTTTCAACAAATCGCCCCCTCCTATTGGCATCAATGAACCAGAGTTTGTTGGAAACACGCCTATTACCAGGAGGCCATGAATCCTACATTATAACCTTTTATAAAAGGGTGACAAGTTGGACCTGGCCAACTGGCGCCCAATTGCACTCTCCAACACTGACACAAAAATTTTAACAAAAATTATAGCAGCTAGATTAGGCGCAATTGCATCTGACGTCCTATCACCCAACCAGTTTGGGTTTATACCAGGGCGTTCAATCTGGAACAACATACACCCTGTTACAAACATTTGCCAATCCAAAGCAACTGGTGCCCTGTTCTTCTTGGATCAGGAAAAGGCGTATGACCATGTTAGCTGGCCATACCTAAAAGAATGTCTACATGCCTTCAAACTCCCACCAAGGTTCATAAAATGGGCGATGCTCCTGACAGAATCTGCAACCATGGCTGTATGCGGCCCTGGATTCCTAACAAACAATATCAAACCACAAAGAGGGCTCAAACATGGAGATCCCCTCAGCCCACTGCTATACAATTTCAGCTTTGACCCGCTCCTCCGAGTAAAAGACTCACGTCTCATGGGGATAACCGCACAAGGACAACCAACAGTCAAGATACTGGCCTTTGCAGATGACTGCGTAGTAGGTATAGCAAACAATGAAGATGCCCGACAGCTGGAACACACTCTAGAGGAATATTTAAGGTGAGCAATGCATCGCTCAACAAAAGGAAGACAGAAATCATCCTCTTAGGCAAATACACAAACAATTGGGCCACAACATCAGAACCTCACAATAACACTCGAAGAAAAACCCAATCATTTTACCCTTTGCAACACCTCCCACCACCACTCCCGTCTGACACCTTGGAATATGGCTAGAATCAGGGGGATATGCTAATGAGACAATGGAAAGTAACCTGTTATAACGGGTATCCAAACGCGTAGCCTCCCTCAAGGGGAGAACCCCAGGACTAACAGGACGAGTTACAGTTGCTAACTCGCTCATCCTCCCAATACTGTGGTACCAGGCCCATGCAATAACCTTCTTACCTACCTTTATAACCTCAATTCGCGCGCTTATCCAGGGCTGGCTGTGGCCTGGCTCTCACCCTCCTATACAGCTGGAAGCACTATTTGGCCCACGCTCAAGCGGAGGCATGGGACTAATAGATTTTGAGAGCCATGCCAATCACATCCTATGTACCTGGATAAAGGAAATCCTTGCTCCAGACCTCCCGCAACAACATTGGTCCAGAGCAGCAAGGACTAACTTTGCACAGGCGCTTTAATTAACCATCCCACATAGTTAATCCAGAACACTTTCATACCTTGCCAAGCACCCTACTGCAACAGGTCCGCATGGAACCTCCCCTCATTTCAAACATATCCTCCAAACTATCCGCCGTATGGGATGGACCATAGAGAACATGGGTACTATACAGGGAAGGGGACGACCCAGCCCCTAATTCAAATTAAGAAACCCAGAAAACCACCCTCAGAGGGATATGCTCGCAACAACCCCAAGAATAGCTAGGATAGAATACCTAGATATGCTGAACATTCCCTATGATTTAACCACACAGAAAGCAATGTGTAAAATGACACACCACCCACTCCTACAGCCAAGGATAAAAGCAAACGCCTGGCGCTGTTTGAGAAGGACCTATAGGACGGCGGACCGCTCCAACTCCCTCCATAAAACATGTGCAGTATGTGGAGGGGAGGGATCCCTACATCACCGCCTAGAAACATGCCCCCCAACCAAAGCTATATGGCAGGAAGTCGCACACCTGCTTAAGATTCAAAACAAACAGGAATTCTCGATATCAAAAAGTATCTTTGCGCTCCAGATCGAGTCACCAATCCCATCTACCCTCTGCTCCCTAATAATACCCATTGCAATGTGGACAATACACACAATTGCATTAGATGCGTTCAAGGGCACGGTCCCAACCATTCATGGGATTATTAACAGATTCCATGTCCACTTACTAGAGCACTTCCAAGCCTGGCTCTATGAATATATGAGACCAAAACAAAAAGCGCTCATAGAATCATGGTTCCCACTCTGGTTCCTCCACACAGACCCTTTCCTTCACACCTGCTCCATAGCAGGGGAAACTTCCTCGGAGTAGTGCACCAACCCCCTATACCTGGCAGTCCCGCTGGCAACAAGGGTAACTTGAGTACCCTGGGGTGCCCAATTTTTATATTTGTTAGTTATTCTCTTAGTTTCACATATATTCAGTAATGTCTGTCCCCTGGTCGGCTTACCTTGGTTAAATAAAAACATTAAACTTGTGGAGGGTCAACAGAGTACTTTCCACTTCTGTCTTTTAATACATCATGCCAGAAAGATCCGCTGCTATAGCTTTAGTTGGCAGCCATGATAAGCAATCATCATTATGGTATTTGACCCAGAGGGAATATGTTATGACAAAGTCATACGCCTGGAGTTTAAGTGCATAACGTTCTAGCCAACATACCCAGTCCTCATTGGATTTGCAACCAGCGTAGCAACGCATGATCAGTCGCATTTTTAGACTTTACCCTCATGTACGTATACACAATTTATTCATATAAATAAGTATGACCAAACACTCCCATTTAGAGAATTTTAATTATCTTGAGACAGTTCAGGATTTGGCTGCAGCAAGAAACATATGTTCAGCATGATTGTCATTTCATTGGAAAAGCGCTATGATGGTGGACAGAATCTATCATTTTTTACTATAATCTTTTTTTAAAAGCTGATTTTGTAAAGCCACAGAGTTGATTGATTTCCTATGAAAAGAGCAAAGGCACTTTGGGGATGTTTAAACTATATAAACGGCACATACCCATTTACAGCTAAAAAGCAGCTCATTAATACAGCTGAAATTAGGATAAAATTTTATTAGTATCCAATCATTGCTAAGAAAACTTGAGTTTGCACTTGTAAGTGAGAGTGGTCATATGTTTAGAGGCTTTGACCTTGGCAGGCTGAGGTCACAGTACTTTGTCTTTATTACAAATCCAAGGTACTCTAAATAGTCATTTAAAGAGTTGCATTTCTGAGATTTTATCTTCCAATCAGAATCAGAAATCTGGCAGAATACCTCTTCCAAATAATTTAAAAGTTTTCTGAGAAAGTTTTTGAGCATATTATAATTTCATCTGAGTATAAAAGGACGCTGGACATTCAAGATCTCATAGGATAGTTTTATTAATTTTTGAACGTTGCTAGAGCATTACACAAGCCTTAGGGCATTTGAGTAGGTTATAACAGGCCCAAAGAAGTGATTAAACACTTTTTTATTCACCTTATGAAGATTTAATCTTAAATATATAGAAATTAGATCCATAGCTGAAATGTTGGCACTTTCCAAACGGTCAAGCACATCTTTAATATATGGCAGGGGTATTAGTATTTTATTTTATGGTGTTGAGTTTATGGTAGATTATTTTGCCCAACATGTATCATCTTAATTTTTTTGCTATTAGTACTTGGGTAGGCCCTAGGGTTTCTTGAGAATTTCAGAATTCCTTGTTTTAGTAGCTTCCCAATTTTTTGGTTCCTATTTCCTCTACTTTGTGTGAGTGACTTGTCAGATGCTAAAGGATGGGGGAAGCATCTCTCATGTCTACGCAGTGATCAACATTGTGGGTGCATACCAAGACATGGTCATTGACAGTGAAGATCCTGCGATACTTTTTGTACATTGATGGATCTCTATTTTTGATCTTCTGTTATTCCCATTAAACTCTTTTATGACCATTGTAAAGATACTGTTCAGAATGCAGTTGTTCTAATCAAAACTCTATAACAAAACATACTTAAGAAAGCCTTTATTCTCATCAACTGGAGTTAGGTCTAAGTAAGATATTACATGATCCTTTTCACAGTAAAGGTATTTCTTTAGTTGGTCAGCTAGTTTTTAACTCGCCATTTTTCTGGTGTTATCATCCAAGGAGCTACATGGTATTTAAAACGTGAGCGTTGATGTGGCTCAAATACTTTGCCATACAGCCCTTCTTATATTTATATTTAATTTGATGCCTATGATCACCTGATGTACATAGGATAACACAATGTTTTTATTATAGCGTGAATTAGGCCCTTGAACTCATAGGTTTTATTAGCTAATTCTGGTTTTCTTTCTTGATGGCGGTAGCAGATGAGGGAAATTCCATCTTAAGATTCTAGGTTTTTCTTAATTGGTAGGCGTATGATCATTTTTTGTGCCATGCAATGTAAGATAAACTGTGAACTTCTGACCCAGGACTTTTATATGTTCGCCACAATGTTGACTATGGCGCAAAATTTCACATGAAAGCCACACCTATTAGCATAATACAATGTTGGTTCAGTAGCACAATCACAGGTGACCTTACAGTGATTGATCCGAAGTATGAAGGGGCAGCAGGCTGTAAATCCATTTGTAAAAAACACTTCAGTACATTGTTTCATATATTTTGCAATGTTTGGCATCTAGTTTTAGTCCCAAATTGTTCATCGTCATGGTAGATAAAGTATTGACTGGCACTCCAGTGTTTAAGATGGCTCATAGTTTTGATTTTAACCACAAAAATATCACAGTAGGTACATTTAGAATTAGAAAATACCGGTTGTTTGATATTCTTTCATCCAAAAAATCCTTTTGTCTTAAAAGATCTTGATACCGCTTCCATCTTGAGGGCATTTATATCTATCATATCTACTTGATGGCCACTGTTGGGCTTTGCCATAATTATGAAGAGGTCTTTACTTTAGGCCTCCAGTATACTTTTTTATATGTCTTGACTTATATAATTTATTACCAATTTCATTATCAGTACTTGCTTGGGATATAGGCATGATAATCATTAAAATAAAGTTGCAAAGCCCCAAGCAACATGCATTAAAACGTCAAATTTGCAACTGGACAGACTGGGATAAATTGCCTCCTCAGCTTTCCACAAATTGGTGAGATTAATATCAACACCTCAGTCCTGTTATTATTATAGCTTTTACCATGGGGAACCTTGTCCAAAACCCCTTGCCAAGTTGCTACACAACACTATCCATCATATAACTTTGTTTATTGGCTTTGCAGTGTTAGTTAAGGATTGATAATATAATTTATTTCCAGCTCTAAACCTAGAATATTCCCCCTATTCATTTTATTTTATTTTCTCTAGTAAATAAATATTAAAGTAAACAAGATGGGTCGACCTTGGGACAATTATACCACGCTGAGTTTTTTTAGCCTGTGCTGGTTTTGAGCCTGTGTCAATCAAAACCCAACATAGAGTGGAGAATGAACCACCCTCTATGATACCACTCCTTTAGTAAAATAAACATTAATACTCATTTTCTTGACAAATAAATTTACACTAGACTATAATTTCAAATAAAAAGTTCTCTTCAGACGCTGAACCTTTATTTAGGTTGTCTCATTATAAACAAGTTAAAATTGACCATCCTGCATGGGCAAAGAGCCTAATTGTCGCCATGGGCCAATAGGTCAGTTCAAGTGGACACCTGGCTCTGTCAAAGCTTTCCCCCACCCTTTCTTGACACCTCCGCTTACCCCTGCCTTCGCCTCAAGCTCTTAGGAGCTCAGGCATGGTTAAATAATGATTGGTGTATCCCCCCTTTAGGTTGGGATCACCTAATGCTAAAAACAAAGAGCCTAATTGCTTAGCAATAAACAATTCCTCTAAAAAGGTTTCTGAGTGCTAAAAAGACTAATAATTATGTAGCATTTTAAAACTGGCTATCACAAATAGTGCTTGTATTTACAAAAGCCACATTTGTACCTTCTAGAGATGGCATGTTATAAAAATACGTGATACATCAGAAGAATTTTTTTCTACTACCTATTCCATTATGTATACCGTTTTCTTGGTGAGCTTCCAGTGCTTCAATATCTTTAACTTGTGTTTGAGTTACTACATCAACATCACAAGCATTTTTTACTACACCAGATTATTGGTAGATGTTTAGGTTCACTGAAAAACTCTTGCTTAATAGTTTTTTTAATGATCATGTTAGTGGAGGAGAGACCTCACTTACACCACCTTCTCTTTAAAAATACTATTCGTAGGTGGATTCACTATGTGTACTCGTTTCTAGACATTGAACTTCATTGCATAGTTGACTTTATTTTATACTCTAAGAACGTTTACTGAGACATCATGTTTTCTGTAGTCATTCATAGTCCCCGCCTTAGGGTTTTTTGTGAGTAGTACAGTGGTTTGTTGGGGGCGTTAAATGCTGGTGGCACAGTAAGGAAAATGGGAGTTTCTGTTTCACAATAGAGTTCAGAATGTGGCTGACAGCCAGTGTAGAGGTTTGCTTATCTTAAGTAGGGGCGTGGAAACTTTATTTACATTTTTTATTACAATAAAGGGCTTGCAATATGGATTACATCCAACGTCATTGATCCTCTGTCATCTGCTTCTTAAATTATCCCTGGCACATATTTTATGATCCTCTTAAGTTATCTGGTCTGTGAATTCAAAAGATCTCATTACTTTGAAAAATCAATTTTTAGGAATCCAAACTTTCGATGTGACATCTTAATGACCCCTCTTTGGGGTCTCAAATTTGTCTGTTTAATTTCCTGATAATTCAAAGAGTTGTTTTTCATTTAAAATGATGCTTGGTCCGTATTCTTAACGTCTAAGGGAGAAAAAATAGCTTGTCTTTGCACCAATATGAGTCTCCTTCCTTAGTAAATTTAAAGCATAAAGAATACCTGTAAATTTCATCTGGGCTGAAAGGGGGTAGCTTGTCAGCACAAATGTTTAATCTCACTTTAGACTACAAGGTCTTAACATAAACTTTTCGCTTCAGGATTTTGGTAAGTGGATTTGGGCTGAGGGGTATAAACCAGGAATAAATTAGTGCTTGGTTCCTCACCGTTTCTACAATTTGATATAGAAACTTCCGCTCAGCATGTCAGCAATAATGGGTGGAACCCCTTATGTATAGACAAATTCTTCATGTAATGAAACATCTAAAATCTTGTGTCTACATCCATAACCTTCTTGGTTTATATAGAAATATTCAGCGCTTGTCTTATTCTTTCCTATACTAACTGAATTCTCTCATCACTAAACTCTCTTCTAGTATCATCAATCTTTTGACAGAAATCCTGACAATAGTTTTTATGTTCTAATTCTCAATCCACGCTTGTATTCTTTCAGAAACGTTGTCTAAGAGCCTTTAAAGCATCAATCATAAAACCCAATATTGCAAAGTTGCTTTTGCTTTATCCAACTGTTCTGGGTATTATGTTTGCTATAAAGTTTACTTTTAGCCCAGTGCAAGGCATTGGTTTCATTTCTGATTCCAGCATACTCTACATTCTTGGTGAATGTAAGAGTCAAGGTTTAGCTTGGCTTTAATTTCAAGTGATTTTTAGTGAGCCAAGTGGTCCATAAATTGCCCATGATCAAGAGATCCATAAAGATGGTTTTATGGTCAACACCTGTCTCATGATATTTATATCTCTACAAAATTTGGCAAGTTTGAGCAATGACGCTTCTTTATGATTTACTATAAAGGTCTATAATAGGTTTTGGTCTGTAAAAGCACTACATTGGTATCAATACTGGTCATTTAAAATTTGTTTCCTAAGTTAATTGTTTGTTAGTATCTTTAATTGTGTTGATCTCGTGAATTCACATGAAAATCATCCTTCTACAAGTTATCAGTCACTCAAAACTTGTGGAAGCTTTTATAATTCAACTGTGTAATGAGTTGATCCATATGTCCATGTGCTTATGATATTCATGTTGAGCCTGAATTACTAAATTTAGAAACAAAAGCGCCAATTAGGCGTTCCAGGAAAAGAGAATTTTTGTTTTGTTGGGCTTGAGCAAAACTTGTTACTTCAATAATTTTTTATTGTTTTGGGCCAGCACTTGTAAAGTCTGATGGATGGACGGATGAACATAAGAAACAACATACTTTAACTTATACTGCTCTGAATTAAGCCTTCTAGTGAGGTCAGTTTAGTCAATTCAAAATAATAAAGACAAAAATCATAGAGTTGATCTTATTCACGTTGGAAAAAACATCATCTATTAAATTATCTCCAGGGTTATCTGCATTAAGGGATCCTCTAAAAAGCCAATTTATTATGAGTTTGAGTTCTTTAAAGAATGACATTGTTCATTCATCTTTGTTGGTATAATTATAATTCTGAACATTCTGCTTGTTATATGTACATCTAAATGTCTTTCTGTTCAGAAGGGTTTCACTTTAAAGAAAGATGGATCATCATATGGCGTTTGCATGGGCTCCCCTGCATACTTTTCCTTGAAGCCCACTATGTCTCTGAAGGGTCTGAAAGAAAGTGTGTTGGAACAGGAAGGGTCTGACTTGGTTCTACTTAGTAAAAAAGTTTTTTCTGTTTTTGATTTGTGGCTTCATGTAGTGATCACCACTATATAAATGCAATGATATGTTGCTCACAGAGTAAGGAATCTGGCTTATATTAGCACAAGGTTCAGCACCACTTTTATAACAATTGCTATATAATAATTTTTGTCCTTCAAAACAATCAAACAAGTCTTAAATTAAATATAATAAAGGATATCTTTATTTTTTGACAGAATCACACTGTCATCCACGTTTAGAATATTAATAAAGTTATTTATTTAAGACACTAAATATTTACTAAATCTGTTATTTCATTTGACTCAGTTTTACCTACTTATCACGCTAGCAGTTTTTATACTAATTAATTAATCTTAAACAGTCCGCCTAAACAATCACCATATCATCATAGGTAATTTGGGCCTGGCGTATGCTTATTAATATGCCAGGATACATAATCTCCAGCTTGATTAACTTCTTCTTGCTCATTAATTAAGTAAAGTTGGCGAGTGTGACAGTTGGGATCTTTTCAGACTGCCAAAAAACAGTTTGGCATCAAGGCTCATGTGAGGGACACTAGTAAGGAGAGTGCACTGGAGGTATGGTCCCTTGTCTGTGGGCTAAATCTACTGGTGTAAAGCCCTTAACAATGATATATCCAATACTTAAGGCAAGCAGAAGGGTCTGACCTCCTGAAAGTGCATACATGGAAACAAAAGCTTTGTTTAAATCAGGTGAATAGTCCTTCACTAGTTACATAGCCTAGTGTTCTCCAGTTTAGTTAAAGATTATTCTGGAAATTTTAAAAATCTGAAAATTTTCATACTTTAATTCTAATTATAGAAGATAAAGCTGCTTAAAGCATATTCTCGTGTTTTGATTTATATGTGACCATAAATAAGGGATTGGAACTATATTACTAATCCTACAGAGTCCACAGACTGCTTGGCCCTTGATGGGACTATTCCAGTGTCTTTTTCTTTAATCTTCATATCTTAACCCATTCTTTACCCCTGGACAGTTACCTCCTTGTTTAACAAATAATTTGAGTTATTTTTCGCTTAAGAGTTATTATTTGAGAGCCATTAATTCTTATTCTTATCTAAAAGCTTTTATTGATTAAATTGTTTTTGTTAGCAACTGATTTGTCAGATTGCCATTTACAATAATAGATTTTGTCATTGTAACCCTTTTGTTCAAATTTTAATTGATCTATTGGCATATGATTAGTCAGATTGCTAAGATGAGGCAAACGTTTCTTGTAATACTTTTATGAACCTAAATAAAATTATAAGGCAACTGATTAATCAGATTGCCATTTTCAAAAATGTTGCCTTTAAAAGCCACCAGTTGAAATTAATCTTCACAATAGAAAAAATTAGGATTATGTGGTATTCAAACAATCTCTTGACCGTTACATCACCCTCCCTAGATGAGATCCCCCTCTGGCTTTAAAATTCATTGACCTTTTTCAGCCGGTTAGAGCTTTCATTGGCTGACAGCCAGGAGAACTCTTTTATGGGTTATCTAGCCTAATTGAACAGAGATTAATGCCTTCCTTAGAAGACCTTTTCTTTAAGCATTTCTTTGACCTTATACTCTTCCTTACTGGGGTTGTCAATGTGAAATGGCTTGAGCCTCTTGAGAAGTGGGCCTTCAAATTTCTTGAGCTGTGAGATGTGCAAAACTGGGTTTGCACATAATCCTTTAGGATTGTAAAACTTATAAGCCACTTCATTCACCTGATAAAGGACCTTAAATGGGCCTAGGGTGACTGGTCCAAATTTCTTACAGCAAGCAGGGATTGAGTAACTCTTCACATTGATTATCACCAGATCTCTCACTTTAAGCACCAATGCCACGGAACTCTGGGCGTCTGTTTTCCTCTTTTTCATAATTGGTCTTAAATACTCAGCATAGCAGTTCTCCTGACTGAAGATGAAGTTTAAAAATGAGCCTGAAGCTGTAAACTATCGGAGAGGCCAAAAATAAAAATTTGGGGCGAAATAGACTACTTTATTTAATTAAAATGGGTCATTAAATATAGGGCGTGTGAGGACGTGGTGCCTCAGGGACCTTAATTGGCCAGTATGATCAGGATCTTTCACTGGCTTCTAGATAAACCGCCTGGTAATCACCCTCATTGTTCTGTATTGTCATCATGACTGCAGTGGTGGGGGTCACGCCTCTCAAGGTTTGGGAAGTGGGGATGAGATTCCTTAAGTCATCCTTTCAATTCTCGTGCACAGGATGCTTCCTGATAAAATCTCATATTAGTGCTTTCAGGTTAAGGTTCCTTTGACGCTGGCTTAAGGGTTAACTTAACGAGGCTCAATTCAGGAGCTGGGATTTCAAGTCGTTCATCATTTCAAATCCTGACAACGCCCCCTCAATATCCCCTAGGATGGGGTACAGGGATTAAGATGTCAGTAATGTACTAGATTCACCACTATCCCCTGATTGATGTTAGCAATGGAGTACTCCAATTTCACCTTGTGAATGTCCTTATAAGGTCCAGATTAAATAACGTCAGTCTTGTTCTGTTAACCTCTGGGTTGATGGTGATAAAAGAGAACAAGGTCACCTACTTGTAAAATTAGTAAGGAGGGTTGGTTAAAATTAAATTAAGATGTCTCCCTTTCTGTGGTGGTGACAATGCCTTGAGTGGCAAGAGCTTGATGCTGGACAATTTCATTGGCTAATAGCCATAGTTAAATCAGAGTTCTCAGGTATGGAGGTATAAAGCAGGGGCTAAATGCTATTTGGTAGGCGATTAGCACGTCCATATAGAGCTTTAAGAGTAGCATCCTGATGATGTGAAGGTTTCTTAATTTGGTAAACAAGAAATGGGCTTGTAAGTAATGATTCCAACGGTTAAGGTCAGAGGCGGACATCTTTTGCAAAATAGAAACAAGGGTTTTATTAGCAAGTTCCACTGCCCCATTGTTCAATGGGTTGTAAGGGGCGATAAATTCTGGTTAGTCTCAAAAAGCAAAGTTAGTTCTTGGACTACCTGTGAGGTGAATTTTCGACCCATTTTCCAAAATTAAAGCTTGTAGGAATCATTGATGGGTGAGAATGGATTGAAAAAATAGGGCTGTGGCTTTAGCAGTGGCAGCGGTGACAGAAATCTCTTTCCACACACTTGATCAAATGGTCCGTGGCTAAGAGGATATATTTATAGCCATGCTTACGGTGGGAAGAGGGCCTACTAAATCAATTCTAACTATACTAAAAGGACCCAATATAGCAATAATTGAGTGCTGATGTTGGGGACTGGATCAATCTTAGGATCAGCGTTTCATACATGCTTCCAGGACATCTTGGATTGTTTAACCATTTGGCCTCAGTAGCATCATATATTTAGCCACTCATGAGTCTTCTTCACTTCCCCGTGTCCCACAATCACATGACCTTCTAGGATAACATCAGTTTGAGAAGAAGTACAAATGTAGAGAACCGTTTCTCATTGATCTTCTTATGCAGCATTCCTTGATCTGAGTGTCCTGGGTCACTCTTCAGAGCTTGGCAAGGATCTCAGGAGCTTATAACTCCCAGCGTTCTGGCCAACCAATTAGATTGTACAGTTGGTCCTCCTCAGGGGTCAAAGCAGCCAGCACTAGCATCCTAGAGAGACCCTCAGCGTTCTAATAAATCTCTCCAATGCGGTGGATTATAGTAAAATGTAGTTCTGCATCCTTATAGCCCATCTGGATAACCATCCATCTGGGTCCTTCATTCAGCAGCCTTTGGAGCGAGGAATAGTCAGTGATGATGGTGAAGTGGGTGCCATAAAGGTAGTGCCACAAATTTTTGATTGCTAACAAGAAAGCCAGGCACTCCCATTCAGCAATGCTATAGTTCCATCCAACCTTGCTCAAGGTTTTGCTAAAATAAGCTACCAGATGATCAATCTGCTTTTCATCATGCTGGGGAAGGATGCCATAACAGCGACCTTGCTTGCATCCATTAATAACAAGAAGGGTTTATCAAAAGGCAGATGAACTAAAATGGGTTTCGTGCAAAGAGAGGTACACGATACATTTAATGCCTTCTTGTTAAAGATGCCACTAAAAAGGCACATTCTTTTGCAAAAGATAAAACAGGGACTTGGCAGCTTGGCAAACTGAGGAATAAACTGACATTAATAGCCCACCATCCCAGGAATACCTGAGTATCTCTCAAGCTCTGAAGGCGTGACATATTATTAATGGCTTAAATTTTGTCTGGGATGGTCTGGATGCAATCTTTTTGAGACCTTATGTCAGAGGAACTTTATTTCTGGTTGGAAGAACAAGCATTTTTAAGGTTTAATTTTTGAAGCCTTTCTAAGATGATTGAAGTCTTCTCAGAGTTATTCCACATAATGTAACAGATCAGGTTGTACCTGAACCATACTTTGCTTCAGATCAGTCAGTACTGGATCCAAATTATTGGATTTATAGGAAAAAACTCGAATTTGATGGAATCAGAGCTGGGGAAATTTGACTGTCCAAAGCCAAAATGCATCCAAGTTAATATGACGTCGGAATTATGAGTGGCGTGGACAATGATTTGGTGGGATGGGGAATCTTCATGTGCAATGTGCTGGACAGTTTGAAAGAGCCTGGCATAGGAGAAAGTTTAATCAATACTGGAAAAGTACTATTTATTTGAGGATGGGTTGTCCTGAATGGCCAGTTGAGTCTTCTATGAAACCCCCAAAAATTCAATAAAGAATTGCTTGCACATAAAAATAAAATTTTTTTAAATAATTTGGATTGAAGACATAAGCTCCACTGGCTAGCTTGGTGTGGCGTTGGCGTGTTTCTTGGCTCTCTTCTGGGGCGTGTGGACAGGGATGCAAGAATATGTGGCAATGACAAAACTTGGCGGGTGGGTTTGGGGATTGGCCCTGGCAGGCTGGTCCCTAGTATGGTTAGCTATGAGGCTCTTACTTCCCAATTTCCTCGTGGAATATTGGTGTGAACCCATCTGTGACACATGACCGTTGAATGATTGCAAAAAGACATTGATATCACCAAATTATATGAGGACACATGATAATTTAAAGTCCCCAAGGATCCTGCCCATGGTGCGTTGAAAGGTGGCTGGCACGTTGCAAAGATCCTGGGACATCCTTGTGGGTTTGATTAGCCATTCGTTGTTTATGAGCGCACATTTGACCTGGTCTTTGGAGGAGCTTACCTGCCATTCTCTGCTAGTGAGATTTATTGCAGAAAGTATTGTGACTTACTGAGCAAATAGAGAGGGTCATCAAGTTGGGGAAAGTGATAACTATCTTTCTTATTGATGGAATTGAGATAGCGGTAGTCCATCATAATGTTATGGTTGCCATCCTTCGTCCAAACTAATAGGAGAGGGAAGCCCATGGACTTGTAGAGGACTAATAGCCCTGCTTTGAGTAGTTGCTTAAGCTCTACCGCCACCTGGGCTTCTTCAACCTTACTTTTTAGTAAGGTTGGGACTGAATGAGGGTAGCGTCCAACTCTCCACATGATGTAGTACCCCAAATATTTCTGAAAATCATAGGTAGAGATCAAAAAAGGTTTGAATACTCCTCCAATAATTCCTAACCTGGATATGTTAATCCCCAATGAGCTCTTTCCCAATACAAGTGTTGACTAGAACCACTGATGGGAACGTTTCAAAGCAAATTTTCCATTGACTTAGAAACTATGGACATCATTGAAATCCTCTACCAGTATGAGGCGAACATAAGCAGCTGAATTATTATGGCCACTACCTTAGGATTGTCCTTATGGTTAGCCAACAACGCTGACATTGATCCAGAAAAGGCAAGATTTATAATTCTGGACAGGTAGGACCTCTTTGAATAACAATTTATCTAGACCCCAGATCTCCATCAATTATTTGAAGGGGATATTGAATTGGATCTTAACGTTAACAATATCCCTGGGACTTCTGTGGTATAATGGTTAATTTAGCCAAATAAATTGTCTTGCCTTCGTGACCATCAACTACAGAAGTGGGCATCCACACTTGAGAGCCCCTCATGTGATACTTGTATTAATCAATTCAGCCTTCACTTTCTAATAGTCAAGCCTGATCCTTGACCTCTGTTTTGGTTGTGGCGAGGTTTTGAAAACCAGGGGATACTATGTCCCAGCAGGGATAAAAATATTTCAACGTAGTGCACTACCACAGAGTAGTCCCAGAGAAACTGAGTTCCAATGAGAAGTTCATAATCTGGTTATTTAGTGCAACAGTAGGGATATTCATATAAACTTCCCAAATTGGACAGGTAAGAATAGGCCCTTATGGACCAATTACATTGTAGTCTAGCTGTACCATGTTCCATGTAATGCGGCAAATCCAGAGAAATTTTGATGCGTTCATTAGTTTGGATATAATGGCATCCATGGGGGAACCACTGAAAACAATGGCGTGGGCCAGAATTATACAAACTCAAAAGGTGACGCAGGTAACCAAACTCCCAAACTGAAGAGGTAGCGTGAGAAACATAGGAGATTCATCATAATAAAAGCAGTCAGTATCAAATTCTTTATCATTGACGGTTATCAAAACTTTTTTATAGGTAAAATAGCTCCAGTTTTGTTAGAGTCACGAATTGTTTTTGAGGCGATACAAGGATGTCAGCATGTAGTGCCTCATCCTTCATGAGGAAGGCCCTTTTCCAGCCTCCTTGACAAGCCTTTATAACAGGTTTTGGCGCTGTGACAGGAACCATTACAGTAAGTGCTTTTGTGTCAAGGATTATTCTGGTTTTTGATAACATGGACCCAGAGGCAGTTAGAGGAGATGGAGGCGGTGGCCTTAGGATGTAGGGTTGACGCAGGTATCTTGTCATGTGCTTCCTTAATTTTAAATGCACATAAACCTATTCTCCTGGTTGATCATGTGCTTCTGAACCTTAGGATAAGACACCAACGCAGAGATGACTGCCGTTATAGCGTCGTCTAAAGTAATGCAGTTTGTGGTTACTAAGTGCTGTGCTTCGCCGAAGAAGTGGCTGTTGAACTCCACAGGGTTTTCCCTTAATTCAGATTAATACCCATATATTATTGCTTTTGATTGGCCAGGGTTTGGGTGCTGATAATTCCTGGACTAAGGCGGTATGGACCTGTTCCCATGTGAGGCCTTCCTTTAGATGGAAAGTCATAATCTCAGAGAGGTACTATTTAAGTGGGAAGTAATGCTTCACCTTTTGCCAGTTGATAGCCTCTTCTATGGGACCCTTATAGGCATATAGAAAAGAGGAAGTGCTTTACTGGCTGAGGGGTAAACTTCTACTAAACTAAGCTTAAAATTAGTCACAATAGGAGTGGCTAGGGTACTGACACCAAGAATTAGTTCAGAATGGGAAACTTTGGTTTTCTACATAGTTGCAAGGAGCTTGCTGATTTAACCTTCATATTAGAAACTTTAGTTCCTCTTTTATATCATCCTAATTTTGGTTTAGGGAGGTAAAGGAGGCCTTGTAAGCAACCTGCTCTCTTAATTCTTGAATGTCAGTGAGTTGCAGAAGAAGCTGTCTTTATAAGTTGTTAAAACATGTGACAAACCCTTGTCTTTTTTCCATTAGGAGATGCAATTCTCAGTGAGTTGGTAAAGGCGTTAAGATTTTCCATCTCATCTGACAAGGCTTTAATCAAGACCCTAGGGGTTGAGAGGGACTCCATCAACGTGGAGCTTGCACCCCTGGGCCACATTGTGAATTTGATCCCATAAGACTGCGAGGTCTGTTAAAACGGCCTTTTTCCAGGAGCTGTCAGTGTCATGGAATGTGCTGATAATATTAATAAGGCTGAAATGGAACTCCAGGTGAGTAATACCCAGAACCAAAGCCCAAATGCTGCAGGCACAGCTTTCCAAATTGACATGTTAAGATTGAGTAAACCAGACATGAAGGCCAGCCAGGGGGTGATTAGACCAGAGATCATCGCACTTTCAATTTTTAAATGAGCACTTAAGACCAAGGCTTTGGGGTTTTATTAAATTTTTATTTAAAAGAGGGAAATTTAAGAAAATGGAGCAACAATGGTACCTGTTGGGGACTTTTACTTATAAGCTCGCTGATAGAAAATCACATTGTATGTTGTCAGAATTGTAGATGCCTACATAGTCCAACCCTTTGACCAAATATGAGATTTGACAATTAAGTTATAATTTTAAAAGGTTGGCAATAGTTGCTGACTAATGAGAATATCGTTGGGCGGAATCCCCAATGATATTAGAAGTCACTGACTATGAATTATTGTTGGGCATCATCTCTGATGATATTTGAGGTCGCCAACAGATGATAATTTTGTTGAGAATCATCCCCAATGACATTTAAGCAATAATTTTATATTGGGATAATCCCTCAATAGTCAAATTATAGGGAATCATTCAGAATTGAATGGATTAGAGTCATAAGAAGATACTAAAAGGTTCAAATACTAGAGGAAAAGTGGAATCGTCATTGGCCTAAACAATCAGTTTTGTGTACCTAATACCAATTGTTTGGACTGCCAAATGCCCGAGGATTACGCTTCCTAGAAAACCTAGGGCAACGGTACCCAACAGATTTGGTGCCTAACACTAATGGTCAAAACTAGTATAGGAGCACAAATATTCTCATTGGACAGCTGAAAAGTTGTGTGCTGATTCTAACTATAAAACCCCCCAAATAATTACATAATAAAATTAGATTCAACTTAGTATTAGCTTAGTTGTTTAACATTGGTTGTTTAACTTTACTCTTAAGAGAAGAGTGCAAGGATCAGATATCCTTAGGATTAGCAATATCAAAACCTCCGCCTAGCTCTGCAAAAAGGGAATAGGGAAAGTGTTCCTACCAGAATATCTTTAAGAAGAAGCGCCAGTTTAGCGTTGGACTTTACCCTCAACGTGGCTTTTGGGCAACCAACCATAATAATAGCCTTTATACTATTATTGCCCCAGTATAACAATCTCATTCAAATAATCAATGCCAGGATCCACAAATCTGTGCAGTTGAAATCCAGGACTAAAAGCGAGCAATAAAGCCCAAGATTTTTAACATATGTGCAACTACCATCAGGGATAAATTTGAACCAAGCTGTTAGATTGGGTTCCTGGACCTAGTTTTTAACTGAATGAACCCTGACTACTTAGCCAAAATTGCTTTGAGCTTGTTACTCAAATTTATTTTTTTATTGTTGCATGCATTTGCTATGGCGATGTTTTGTGCAGGTGACAGGTTGCTTTCAGGGCTAAGCCACATAAGTCTGGACCCAGTTGGTGAGGAAGGGGTTTATCAATCCCATACCTGTTGGGGTAGGTGTGACATCGACACAACGGTGGAATCTTGGCAGGTTTTAGGCGTTTTGCGCAATTTTACCACCTCCCAGCAAACCCTCTGAATTTTTTCCACCAGCTCAAAGGATGATAATGCTGGGAGAGGCATTGCAACTCTCAGGGGGTACGCCGTGACCCATCTATCATCCACCACTTAGGCCATATTGCCATGAGTGGTGAGAGGCACAGGTGCCAGCCTCTTCCCAATTTTTTGTGGAACAGGAATTACTTTTGATCCAAGCGGAGTGGTTTCTGTCTGATACATACAGTAAGGGTCTCCAGGAGTAGGCACTGTGGTACCAGAGGCCCTCGAGGCCCACAGAGACCTTCATGTACTTCACTCCTAGAGTCAAAGTTATGAGAGGCTAGCTACTGATAGTGCTTCTGAAGGGTCTACACCAGGTACTTGACTTGGATGAGGCGTTGATTTCAGGCGGTCTCAAGGAGTCATACATTTTGATGAAGCTGGTCCTCAAGGTATTTCGAAATTCTGCTATCCAACACCACAAGATGGTTTGGCCCCATTGATTGATCACCAGTTATTGAAAATGGCTTCTTATTTATCATGGACGAAGGAGGAGGCCACATTACAGAAATCAACAACATGAGAGTGTAAGGTCTGGGTAAACCCTAATTGTTAGGAGACTCTGTAAAGGTGCACCTGATTACTTGTAGGAGGTGATGGATGGCGGGATGGAAAAAATTCTGGAGTTAGCGCTCAGTCCCCCAAAGTCAATTCTTCTGCGGGCAGTAGAGCTGAGGTATATAGATCATGCATAATGGATGGCACCAAAGAAGCACAAAAGTGACTGTAACGGCCTCCCATAGAATATATGCCATTTAATTAATGTTGGATAATTTCATTAAGGTTCTCATATCGAAGTTGGTACTGATCACCTTCAACGGAAGGTAGAGTAAACTAGATCGTGGCAAAAACTCTTGATTTTTGGGATGCATGTGTGGTACTTCATATCACAAGGTGCTAATCCATCAAGTGACACTTTCTTGACCAATCAATGGGTTAATTTTCTTCACTGCTATTATTCTCCATTGTTTGTGATAGACAATCTATCTTTGACAGCTCAAAGCCCCTGTAATGAGCACCACTTTTCTTAAAGTAACAGTTCTCTTGACTGACACTGTAGTTTGAAAATAAGCTCAAAGCTTTAAATTAGTGGTGAGGTCAAAAAAAGGAAAGGATATGGAAAAATAAAACTACTTTATTAAGGTAAAAATTATTGATGCTTATAGGGAGTGTGGGGACTTGGTGAATCAGGACCTTCATGGCCCAGTACAATCAGGATCTTCACTGCCTTCCAGATTGACAGCCAGATCAGCGCCCAAATTGTTCTGCATCATCCTCATGACTGCTGTTGGACAATTACAAGTCTGATATTGTAAGAAGAGCATTGTAATGTAGATAATAAAAACATCAACAAAAGACCCTGGTCAATTCCCAGTGGAACCTCTCAAATCAGGGTAACACTTCTATTAATATTTGGGCAGATAGTACGAGTTTGGGTAAGTGAATTGCTCCAACTATGCGGAGAAATCAGGGGAGTCCATTGGAGGTTCCTCACTGGCCCAGTTCTACTTTGCTTCAAGCACCTACGCCGCGAACACTCCCTTTTATAGCCTTAAGGATGTCCCTCAAGGTGCAACTATTTTCCCCCAAGGTAATTGGCTCAAATATATCAAATCATTGCCTCATGGACATGTCCTACCTACTCTTGACTCACCATTGGCCATTCCATCAAAGCGAGCCAAGATTCAAAAGCTCTGATAGGTTAAACGCCCATATTTCCTAATTAGGGTCAAAACTAATAATGGAACTGATGCCTATTGCACTTGAAGCCCTGAGTCATTTTAAATACTAAGCAGTCCAATATCAAGAAGGTTTGATTCTTAACTTCCTCGCTCCAACTAACAAAAGCCTAAAAACCAACTTTTTATTAGTATTACAGTTTAATTATTTTATATAAGTTGTGTATACAATCTCCTCGAGAAAATTATCCTAGCAGTTGAAATCATATTTCTCCTGCAATTTTATTATTGTAATTCAGGGTCAAAATGCACCAGAGATCTTATCAATCGCCTGAATCCAAACAACTGCAGCAGTGGGGCTGCGCCTTTTGAGGGGATGAGATATCTGAAGACATCTCAATTGATTCTTATGCGTGTAATGCTTCCTGATTGAATCTCATCTTTTGCCTTCAGGGTAAGATTCAGTTCACGCTAGCTTGAGAGTTAACTTATTGAGACTTAATTCAGGTGCAGAAATTTCAAGTCACTCATTGTCTCAAATCCTGACAGCCATAATTGCTCATACCATTTTCAGGTTATCATCTATCTTGGTCACCAAGTTTGCCATGGGTTTCAGACTTTGAAGTGGCCTTCCACATTTTTATATGCAATCTATGGTTTTCCATGAAGATCAACATACCCATCAACAAGTGCTCATGGTTATTGCAGATAAATTGAGCTAGTTTCAGCAGTTGGACTAAAGTTCTTTTTGAGTTGTCATGTAACAAAATAGGTACCGTTCAAGTATTTTGTCAACTCCTTTAGTTTGGTTATCTAATTGTGGGTGGTAGGCCAAGTATTGACTCATTTTCAACTAAAGGACATTGATTAGGTGGTTCCAGAAACACAAGATGAATTACAGGCCCCTGTCTGCCACTATTCCTTGGGGAAACCATGGCGTAAAAACATTGCACTCACAAAGATTTGGCTATTCTCTATGCCATGACCTTAGATGTACACTAGAAGAACTCATAGTACTTTGTTAGCCTGTACACCACCATTATAGCATCAAATATCTTTGATCTTAGGATTCTTGTGATAAAGTTTACATTCAGTGAAGACCATGGCATGTCTGCAATCTGGAGGGTCTTCGTTTTCTTAAGAAGTTTCTGCCTGAAGTGTTTTAAGCGGGTGCTGGTAATGCAAAACCAAAAGTATTCTCTTATGGAACTAGGTATGACGGTCCATAAGTAGCTTTGGGACAGGAGATCTACTGTTCTCTCTACTTCTGGGTGTTCCATCAAGGTGGCCGTGGAAGGCTCCTATCACTTCCTTCTGAAGTTTGCAGCTCAGAGGTCATGAACGTCCTTTCTAGAGGATGAAACTTTTTCCTTCCATTAATTTTTTTATCTGTAATTCTCTTTTTCTCCTCTAGGTCCTTAAGGCGCATGGCCCATATTTCAAATGTTGTTAAGCAATCTAGATCTTGACCGCCATGTCAGGGCGGGAAACTTAGACTGTGACTAGCACGTTCAGAGGCAGCATGATTGCTGTGTTTTAGGCATCTAGCTCATCCTAGGGAATACCATCTTCAGATTTCATTTTATGAGGTCCAGTATAAAGTTGCTCTCCCCCAGACTGTACATAATCTTAAAGCTGTACTTAGCCAATTCCATATGCTAACGAGACTGGAGTTAGTTCATGCGCACCAGGCTTTTGGAAAACTTAAAAGCGCGGTCTGTAAAGATCTCCAAAGGATGCTGAGCATACAGCGAATGGTGCAGTAATTGCTTTATGGCCAAGATTTTTTTAAAAGCTCTTTATTATACACTGAGTAGTTCATTTAGCGGTCAACATTTTTCTAAAGTAGCTTACAGATGATTCACTCCATATTCCCCTTCTTTCGCAGAATGTCCCCTATTGGGAAGTTTGAGGTGACTTCTTTTAATTTAAAAAGTCAGTTAGTATCTGAGGTGTGAGTACCAGCAGGGTTAAGAGGGTTTTTTAATGGCTTGAGAATCTATAACCTCATCTTTTCCCCAATGAAGAGGTACTTGCACTGTAATCTGGATCAAGGGGCAGCGGTCTCTGAGAAATCTTTTGAAAAACGTTGCAGGAAATTTACTACCCTTAGGAAGCTAAGTCTTAATTATCTGTAGGGGCTGCCAATTTACTCACCGCCTTTAGTTTGTCTGTATTTATGGCTGTGCCGCTTTAAAACTACTTTTCCTAAAAAAGACATATATTATCTATATAAATCACGTTTTGGAGGCTTCAGGAAGAAGTTTGCCTTGTCAAGGGCCTCAAGCACCATCAGCACTTTTTCCTTATGCTCCTCCTTAGACTTCAAGAATACTAAGATATTGTCCATATACGCAACACAACATTTTCCAAACAAGTTTCCTAGAGTGTTGTCAATGGTGCACTGGAATACCAATAAAGCAATTATTGCGACAAAAGGCCTTACTTTATACATGAACACCACAAGTGGAACTTGAAGGCCATGTACTGTTGTTGTTATAGGATCACAGGATTTAATTAAAAGCGTCAACAAGGTCCAACTTAGAAAAGTTTGGCTTCCTGAGATCATCTGAGGGATGATCTCCATCAATGGGTAGGGATATGTGTCAGACTTGGTTATAACATTCAGACGGTGTTAGTCCATACAAGGCCTGAGCTTTCCTCTACTTAGGAGATGGGAGTATGGCAACACCACTAAGGACTTAAATGGTATTATATTCCCTCTTTTATAAATTCTTTAATGTAACCATCCAGGGCCCCCTTCACCTTAGTGTTCAGAGAGTAAACTGGGTATCCCTTTGGGAACTCCTCTTTGTTTTTTAAATTAAACAAAAAGTGAAATTTTCCATTTGTTGAGATGGTGAAGGCGTCGTTCCATTGAAACAGAAAATTTAAAAGTTGAACTCCTCAAAGACATATAGTGTGGGCTCCATTGGGTATACTAAGTTCGCTCCAGACCTCCCTACACCAATGGTAAAGAAGTCCATGGCCATCCAGGGCTTATCCTTGGCTGTAAATTGGCCGTTTTTCCTCCATGTTGAAATGTGGGGATCACTTGTGCCACCAACACAAACTCAGGATTATGGTGTGTAGAAGGTTTTTGATTGTGCTAAAGTTTTCTGAGAACTTGGGAGGTCTTATTTGTAGCAGTTTTCTCAGTTTGACCTCCCAGCATTATGTGAATTTGGTGGTATTTTTTAATGTAACGTTTCCTTATAATTTATCTCCAGCCTCACCTTACGCATAATCTCTGTCCTGATAGTTTTCCTCTGCCTCAATGTCTACTAAAGCCCAAAATATTGTCATTGACTTTATTCTTGTTTCCTTTTGGGTATACAAGAAAGGAACGTAAAGGTAAGAAAAACCTTCCATTTATTGATATTTGATATGCATGGATATCAGACATAAGTTATAGGGTAGAACCATGGGTACCAACCATTAAAGACGGGAAAAAGTCACCACGTTTTGGGATTTTTGGTTAGCTCCCTGTCCTTGTTGAGCTTATACACAGGGTTTTTACAGGCTTTTAATCAGCACAGAGCCCATGGAACTTCACACGTTGGAAGGTGGAGTGAGACTTTGATTTTTAAGCCAGCTGTCCTCAACCTGGGTCACAACCAAGACTTCTTCTTTGAGAGTAGCCCCAAGCGAGTGGCAGCAGTTGCAGAGAGTATTTCAGGGGTGGAGGTTCTGTCAGAACATCTGAGCAAACCGGGAAGAAATGACCATATCCACTTTTTACAAAGGGTGGAAGACACAGGCATACTCCATGACAATCACCTTCCCTTGAGTGAGGGCCAGGAGAACAGACCACGCAGTGTCTTGAGATTCATTTAAGTGTGGAAGCTTTTTAATCAGATGAAGGCATTTCTCAATGGAGTGCAGAATGTCTGACTGAAATTCCAATAACTCTGTGAACCAAGCTGACAAGTTTGTTGGTAGGGAAATTATAACTTGGGCGATCTGGAGAGATGCTGCGGTGGTTCCTCCTGATACTACACTCAGTCAGGCTTGAAGCCTTACCCATTAGAAGGTGTCATGCACTATGCATAACTCTTCTGTAGTCAGAGCCTGACAAAGGTCTGGTATGGTAGATCAGATCAAGGGAGTCTGCAGGAAAGCTCATGGGATGGGAGGAGATGTGTGGCTTCCCTAATGAGTAATAGGAGGGAGAAGATAACCATCAGAAACATTGTTTGTATGTTATACCATGCAGGCAAGACTTTCTGAAAGTATTTTCAGCATATTCAGGAAAATTGATAACAATTTAAAGGAGCTCATCTAATGTGATGGACAGGATTCTTCCAGACTGCAATGAAGCAATTTGGTAGCAAGCCCCAAGTGAGGGCCAATAGGAAAGTTAGAGCGCCAGAGGTAAGGTTCCTTATCTGTGAGCTAAATCTACTAGTGAAGAGCCCTTGTCAATGGTAAGTCTGATACTTAAGGCAATCAGTAGAGTCTGAATTCCTGAAAGTGCGTACATTCTTGCAGCAGCCTTGTTCAAGTTGAAGGAAAAGTTCATTGCCAGTTTTTTAGCTGAGTGTTCTCTGGTTTAGATAAAGATGACTTCAGAAATTTTTAAGATTTATTTTGGATTTTTAAATTTATATTTTATAAAAGAAAAGCTGTTATAAGAATTGTAGTAAGCTTTAATTTATACTTGATTATATATTATAAGGGGATGTGACTATGGCGCTGCTTCTGCAGAGTCCGTGGCTGCTTGGCCCTTAATGACCTATTATAAGAATCTTTCTCTGATATTCACTTTTAGACCTGTTCTAAACTTTGGACGGGTACCTCCATGTCTAAAAACCTTTATGCAATTTTCACACTTTAATTTGTTCTTTTAAGCCAAATGTTACATTTGTGTTTTTATCTATAAACTTTAAATTAAGTAAAAATTTTTGTTCTCAGCACCTGACCTGTCAGATTGCATTTACAATATCAAACTTTGTCATCGTACCCCTTTTGTTCAGTGAAAATTTGATTTCTTGGCATTAAATCATCAGTTTGCTATTTAGAATGCCAAACACTTCTTTTATAAACTTTCTCTAAAATTTTTAAAAAATTTATGGCATCTGATTCATCAACTTACCATTTTGAAGGTCTTTGCCTTTTTATTTCACCTGTTAAGCTTGGTCTTTGCAATAAGGAAGATTAGTGTTATGTAGCTGTCAAGAATTTATCAAGAATTACAACGAGGTAAATTTGAGATAATACCTTCCCTATTGGTGATTGAACTTCATGCTAAATATCATCTTGTCTAAATGATCCTTTGAAGCTCCAAGTTCCCTTGTAAATTATGCTAAATATTAATGTTGATTGAGAATTAGTTATCATGAATCTATATAATTAGTTAAGTTTATTGCTCATTCAAACCAAAAACATGAAACTATCTAAATCTCTTTTTTCACTCTAAAATGTTGCTTTTTAGTAAATTGTTATGAAGCACAGAATCTAGCCTTTGCCTGATAAGATTACAGCTATCAAAAGTCCTTCCTATATTATTATATATATACTTCTCTAGTGCTTCTAATGTTAATTTTGTTTATCTCAAGATTTGTATCTTAAGGGATCCATTGATCTAGTCTTCACAGATGAGGTATAGACTAAGGTGTCTTAAAATATTTAATAGATTTTTGGATATCTTTATTTATATCTTTAAAACAAAATGGACAATTTATTGTCCCTATCTACTATTAAGAAATGTTAAATTATTTCAACAAAAGTCTAATTGTCTCAACATATTAAGTACAAGTTATGACACCTGACAACCTATTATAAAATGCTTTAGTACAAGCTAAACAGAATTTTACCATACCTAAATATAGATTAGCTATCCTTCATGAACTTTTAGGCGTATTTTTATGGATACTTCACAATGTCAAAATCATGCCTAATTGTATTTGCCTAATAAATTAATAGTTAAATGGCAAAGTATCTCAGAGGTCCTTTGAGTTTTTGTGTGCCTGTTAGAGCATCCAGTGCAGGCAACTTTGTAGGATGAAACCCAGAGTACTTCCCCCACCGCACTGGGGCTGCGCAAATTTAAGCACCACAGAAATTGGGCTGACCCAGGTGAGGGTGGCCCACACGCCCCAAAACTGACATATTCCTCATGTTTGGTATACCGGGCAGTAAAGGCTACCCAGCCAGTTCAGAGATATGCCTCCCATTCCTTACTGCGAGGAATGAGACCAGACTGACTCCAAGTTGGATTTACTTGAATAAAGAGGATTGCCATAGCTTTCTAGAGCTATTTCTAGTCGTCGCTTGACTATGTCCAGAGAGCTTATTGCCTAGATTCCTTCTGAAGGGAAGAAACGCTGGTTTCCGGCAAGCCATAGTGCATACATCACCCCCCATATCGTGCACCAGACCCTGAACCTCTCCTTGTCTGAAAACAGACTTGGAGGGGCATATGCAGTCAGGATCTCTGGCTATGCAAGATGACCAGAGGATAACTTACACCCTGGTTGTTATGCTTCATACCATAGGAGAACACTATCCACATAGAATTCACTGCCAGACACTCCATGAAGCTGTGCTTTGCCGTCTCCTCCCCTCTACACCTTACAGGCATACAGAAAGTCATCCTCCTTATGCATAATCCACTTATGCAGAGTCGCCCCAGTGAACAGGATATTGCTGAGGAGTTGGAAGAGAAAGTTTTGAACTGGTATAGACCAGCATCCCTTAACCCTCCTCCCCAACAGGTACTCTAGGCCAGGTCACATTTTCAAGTAATCCAGGACATATATGTCAAGCAAAGCTCTCTGTCTTTTAACTTCCAGAACCTGGCGGTTGTAAAATCTGAGAGGCAGACACTACTACTACCCCTTTGAGAAAGTTCCAAAGGACGAAGAGGCTTTCCCATATGGGGTATCTCCAGAATTCTCTTCCTCTTGGGAACACCCACTGATCCTGCCCTCCACGACCTTCTGAATAGCCTTCCCCAGCCTCTAATGCAGCCAGAGAAGGAATTGCTTTCCTTCAGCAGGAGGGACTTCAGTTGCTTCCACAACATCCCATGCCTTCCTTACCAGCACCTTTGAGGCACTGGCAAAATTACTAGCTGCTTCCACCCTAAGCACTCTTTGGTCATTGTCATCAAGGAGGTCCCCCAGTAAACCGCCCCAATAAAAGTTCTTGAAGGCCTTGCGCAGACGAGGTTCCATCTCCAGTCCCCAAGCTCTTTCCAAAGGGGAATCTTCTGGATTCTTTCAATGGTCCACTATCCACCCTCTAATCTACCCTTGTTGCCTGCCCAAGCTCTAAAGTAATCCTTCCAGTAGCCTGGTAGGTTCCCCGCTCTTGGAATGGCCCCTTGATTGATGCCCCAGCTGAAACCAAGATCCTTGTTCAAACTGTCTTTTCAAGCCTTAGAAAGGTAAGCCTCCAATATTTGATTCCAACAAATTAAATTTCCACTCCTGAGTGGCCCATGCGATCCACTTCAGCAGAAGTACTTTGATCATAATCCTGAATTAAATCTGACCTATGCTCCCCTTCTTCGCCTCCTGACAAAAGTTCAAGTAATTGGTTTTGATGCCCGCCCTTGCCAAATGAACTGGATGATCAAAAATCTGTATTCTTCTTATGGAAGATGCTGGCGGTGGAGCAAATCTGGTAATGTACCATTGTCTGGAAAGAATAAAAGTGTTCATGACAAAGGCCCTGTCCCAATAAGATAAGTTTAGCCATTGCCACTTCCAAGCCACTTTTTTAAGGTCCGCTATAAGTCTAAACCAAATTTAATGTGGCGACACCCGCTATGGATGGGGCACCCAAGGTACAGAAACTCCTCCCTGTTGCCATCCAGGGGATTGAGCTATTTGGTGCCACACCCAGCATCGCCATTCTGCCGACGGGCCAAGCCCTGGATTTTGACAGATTGACCTTTGTGTTGCTTGCGTTCTGGTACATTCTCAGAATATTCATCATCACCTTCTCCTCTTCCTTCAATGAAACATAAATCCACGTATCATCCGCAAGCATTAATGAGAGTGTTTA
Organism: Massospora cicadina; assembly: GCA_022478985.1. NCBI lineage: Eukaryota > Fungi > Entomophthoromycota > Entomophthoromycetes > Entomophthorales > Entomophthoraceae > Massospora > Massospora cicadina. Next base: position 6,685 of record JAKSZP010013581.1, on the reverse strand, counting down.
TCACTGTTGATGGTAAGTTTCTATGGTCCAACTTTTGCAGAGCCACTGAAAGGGTCTCTATTTCAAGAGCAAACAACAAGGGAGATAGAGGATCTCTTTGACGCACTCACCTACACACCTTAAAAGGGTGGGAGAGGACCTCATTGATATTGACAACTGATGAGGCTTCCTCATGAATCGCTTTAAGCAGTCTCAACAAATGTCCTTAATTCCAACCCTAATTACACTTCCCAAATAAACTGATGATTCACCCAATCATACGCCTTCTATAAATCAAGGAACAGTAGCCACCCCCTCTAGTCATACTGTTTACTTGCCCACTCTTCTATCAGGTGAAGCAGCATCAGATTGCCAGTAATTGAGCGTCTTGGGATAAACCCATTCTGCTCTTTTCCAACAACATCTGCCACAACCCCCTTTAGTCATTTGGTTAGGTTCTTCATTAAGATCTTATAGTCAATGTTAAGCAGAGTGAAAGGATGGTAGTTCCTCATGATGGAGTGATCGCCCTTCTTATACAACACCACCAACACACTTTTCCGAAAATGCTGGCTCATTTTTCACTAGAGACTAGGAGTTGACTGTAGAACTCAGCAAGAATCTCGGACATCTCTGTCCAAAATAACTTGTAGAGCTCAAAAATCAAAATTATTCTCCCCAGAAGCATTACCATTCTTTCTTTTGAAGATAGCTTCTGACACCTCTGACTTGCAGATCCTGCTACAAAGTTGTAGCTGAGTCTCATTCATTAGTATCCCCAGTCCGCTTGTGAGTACTTTGGATGCCTCTGGGTCATTATCAGAGGGGCCATAAAGGCCCTCATAGTAGGATTTGGCCACTTCAGCCATGCGAGCTAATTCCTTCACCTCAAATCCCTCATCACAAAGTGACAAGATCTTTGTTGAGGATTTGAATGCCCTCTATTGCCTTGTGGATTAAGCCACATTCCAGTTTTAATCCTCATCCCACCTAGATTTCCTTTGTTTGAGGCGATCTACCATGAAGGATCCCATCGATTTTGCATACAGTTCAGACTTGGCCGTGTAGAAAGATGACCTCATGACCGCAGCCTGCTTTCAGGTCTCTTGAAGCTCCTCTCCAAGGCCATACCTCAAGCGCATGGCCCCTAGCTGCCTCCCAAAGATTTCACAAGCCATCTTGAGATCAGCCTTCATCTGCATCCATTTTACTGGCGCATCTGGCATCTCCACCACCTCACCTTCTTCTTCATGATATCCTGAAGTGGACTCCACTTTGGGAGTTCAGGGTTCAGTATCCAGATCCCTTTCCCCTCAGAAGCAACCTGAGGGTCACTGATCTACAGTTCAAGGGGCCTGTGGTCTGAAGCACCTGGATCATGATTTTTAATGATCAACTTGCAGCGACTCAGGAAATTCTGGGGCACTAACACAAGGTCAATTCAGGATAAATGATCCCCCAATGAACATGAGTCCACCCAGTCTCCCCCTCCTCACCATGGCCAGCTCTTCATACATCCATTAGGCCAAGGTCAAACATTAAATTGGCAACTCATGGGCTCCAGGTTCAGAACACCAGTTGCCTGAAGCCCCAACCCTGTTATCCCTAAAGCAGACACAGTTCATGTCTCCCCCCAGCACTACTGAACCACTGATGCCTTCCTCCTGGATCCTCAGGCCGACCTTCTGGAAGAAGGCCTTCCTTTCAGACCCAGAATTGGGCGCGTAAATGCCAATAAACCAAATTAATTCCTCTCCAAACATTGACATTACTGCCACTGCTCTTCCAAGAACCAATACCCTTTAAATTAACACCTTAACCTTTTCCGCTCACTAATCCAAAATACCCCCTTTGACTTCTCCCCTTAACTCTTCTCCTCCCCTAAGGGCGAGTCCAGGTTTGGTTGATCCACCAAGTGAGAATAAAATGATTGCTTCAGAGGAAACTGGTAAGCCCAGTCCTCTTCCACCCCAGGTTTGGACTTAGTCTCATTGAGGAAGCCAATATCTATCCCAAGATGTTGCAATTGGAGTTTCACCTGCTGCCACAGCCTGAGTCCATTCAGACCCTGCGCACTGCCAAATCAACCCTGATCACTATAGGTTCAAAACCAAAGAGGCTTCAGTGTCAGGATCCGGGGTCCCAATCATCTTCCACCTCAGCTGTTTTAGTGAGACCACATTTCTTCCTCCCCTTTTCTAGTACTAGACTGGCAGGGGGTGGTAACTGCTCGGTCGCAGTAGCCTCCAGAATCTTGACATTGTCAGGGTCCTCAATAGGCATCTCTGATTCAGTTGGAGGCATTGGGTTATAGTGCATTGGCCCACTATTGCTAGCAGGCAACACCTCCTTCACCTCCGCCTCTTCCCCTACAGGCCTTGCATGCTCTGTTCCACCCACATCCCTAATGGTCAATCACCTCTTATGCGATTGCGTGATGGGGAGGACCCATCCATTTGGGAAGCAGCCATTTCCAAAATGTCCTTTGCAGTTTGGGACAAAGCGCCACTTAGCTCAATTTGGAGCCTAACAGCTTCCCACGCCTTCTGGGTCCGCTTTGACTCCTTGTTGACCTTTCTATTACCTTTCAGCACCTCAATCACTGCCATCAAACAGGTGTTGCCAGCCGCTGCCTCCTCATTTTCTTTGGATGAAAACTCATTCAGATTCTCCAACGCCTTTTTGGAGAGCCAACTTATCTTTCTCTGAGGGCACCATTGCTGGCACCCCTGCGCTAAGACCATTAGGCTTGGCGACTGCCATAAGAGGTTGAACTTGAGGGCATTTGGCTCTGACGTGCCCCTTCACACCACACAAGAAGCACCTGTTCAGCGGTACCACAGGGACACTTTCGGTTCCCAAAGTGACTGAACGAGGCAAATCCCCATATGACTTTGAAAGTTCAACTTTCAAACCCCAGTCCCCAGATCCTACGGTGAATTTTTTCAAGCTACCATATTTCTGCTTCAAGTTCTTTAACAGCTTATTCCCCTGAAAGGAGATCACTCTGCAAAGCCTTTCATCTGAGACATCTAGGCCCCTCTGGTGACAACAGATGGTACGTCCCTCAGAATGATCCTTCCAATCTTAGTGCTGATGTCAATACATACAGCCTCCTCATTCTTCGTGCTTAATTCAGAAGCCAAAACCTGTTCCTTTTGAATCTTTGACTGGAAGGTCATAAATTTCAATACGGGGGCCAGAAGCAAAATATGGAGTGGGGAGAACCCGCACACCTCAATCATGCAGACCATGAGCATCTCCTTGGACCACCCAGTCTTTACTTCCATGGCGTGAACCCTCTTGAGGCTCTCCACCATGCTCGTCATCAGATCCTTGGAGGGGCCAGAGTTCCCTGCTTCAAAAGGCTTGGTTCCGACCTCAAATCCATTAGTAGCCATCACTGCAAAGGATACTGTAGCCTTTTGTGCAGCAGGGGCCACCCCCGATGTTGATTTGTTAATGGAGCTGGTCTCTCCGGTTTGTTTTTGTGAAAAAGTGTGCTCTCAGGGCCATTTTTGTTTGGGAACCATCACAGTCCTTTTGGGTCAGTCTGTCAATTTGGTACATGAGTGCTCTCGCTCTTTGCTGCACCAGTGTAAGCCCATGTAAGCTACTGGCCTCTATCCAGGTTTCAGGCCAGCCTAGTAAATCGTGGTGATTATTGTAGACAGGTGAGCCAAAGCCTAGCCAATCAGGATTGCCCCACCCTTGTTGCTGAGACCTGCTTTTTCAGTGCCCCGCCTCATAGGGAAGTAGTGTGACAGACAATATGCCTGACTCTTGCCTCCCCCTTCCTGCCCATATTCTCCCCAGAAAGGAAAGTGAAAAGCACCTGCAAGAAAAGGTTGGGTTACAGTCATTAGCTTCCATCCCACACCTCTTCCAGGCCACTACAGACCCTTCAAAAGTGCCTCTCTGAATTCTAGTGTTGGCTACTCACCCATGTTTCCATAAGCTTTCCTCAGTCATGCCACATGAAGGCCCCAGATTACCTTACCTAGCTCACATCTCAGAGGTCCCTATCAATGCCATGCACATTCTATTATAATCTGTGATCTATAATCAAATGTTTTAATTTTAAAAATCCTTGCTGTCATCTTGATGGAGATCAAATATAAGATCTTAGAGTTGAAAGATATGGTAATTATTTTTTTATTCAGGTGGGTTGATCTTGAGACAAATCTACCGCACTGATAGAAGGGATAGGGAGTAGGGAGCAAAAATATAGGAGTGGAGGACAAAACTCAAATTCTTGGGGTAAACCCTTCCTGCGCATTTACTGATCTGCTGGTATTACATGATCTAACCTCACTAATTTGCTTTGTCAGACCAAGGCAAGGTGCGCGATTCCACATGTATTGATATCCTCTTGGCACAGAAATACAATTTCTTTGCCACAAAGGGATTCAAACCTGTATCATGAGGGTTGATAGTGGGGCTCTTATTCCAACTATGCCACACACCCTAAGATATGGGAACTATAGACACCTTATTACCATTTAAGTTGCAAAGCTTTAGAATAGTTACTCATAAATTTAGTGTATGTTATATATAGGATACCTGATAATGGTATTACAAAATATTATAGTTTTCTGAACAGATATCATACTTGTTTTATGGAAATTCTGTATACAAGGAGAGGAAAATACTTACAGATGGCTATAAAAGCTCTTGATATCACATTATATGCTAGAGATTATAGATGTAAGCAATGCCTCTTTAACATGTGTATATAAACTTAACTAGGTCGCTAAATATTAGATGTTAACAATTTCTAGATTCTTTATTGTAGTAACTATATATGTAGTAGGGCTTCTACTATTGAAAGTCAAGTACATAAGCACGTCATTCACACATCGTAGCACCTGACTAGATGCTTCTATATCAATTATACCCCTCATTGACAGCTATGGTAACCTCTCTATTTATGTACTGGCTGCTCACATAATATGGAAGCCTCTTATTCTTATTCTTCAGCAACGGCCTAAGATTTACCTTGTGTTGTTAGTAATCCAGCGTGCAAAGGAAAACCCTGCTTCCTTCATGGTATGCTAGAACCCATAAGGCCAGCCAATGTCTAAATGGCACCTCTGGTTTCAAGGTGCTGTTGGTAGGCGCGTTGGAGGGGGTGTTGGAAAGGCTCCAACTCAAAGTAATGGTTGCTCATATGTCATTTAGTTTATCAAAATAACAAACTAAAAGTTTTAGCTAATAATATCTGTTTAAACTTAAGTAAAACTTAACAAAAAGAGAGATAACCCAACACCCTAACATTAACAGAGTTCTGGGTCCTATGGTGGGATGGAGAAGTTCTGCTAAGCTTAGCCACAATAGTAGGGGATAGTTCCAAATTTGAAATCATCAATCAACAGTCTCTAATCTAAAAACCAATTAATAGTAGCACCTAATAGTTCCAATAAATGCTTGTGTCATTTTCCCAACTTCTGTATGTCTGAATTCACTTTTTAAATTTAAAAATGGTTGTTGGGCTAAATCTTCATTTTTCCCCTTTCTCTTCGACTTTTTAAACCAAATTTGAGTTGTGAGGTAAGTTTTTACTATTCAAGTTTGCTTCAGGATGAACCACCTGTTGGGGAAAGAAATTGTGACTTCAGGAGAGAGCCTCTTGATTTTTCTAAAGTCTTCACTAAGTTTCTTGTTTTTTGATAAATCTTACGGATTTTAATCCTGGATGGGTATGGGTTGAAGGGTAGATGGGGCCAAGTCACAAGGCAAACAAGGAGGTGCAGCAGTCACCCATCTCTCATCCAAGATGTGCCCTAGATCATAGATTTGGGTGAGGGACAGGGCCTTAGGGTTTGAACCCTCTTTGGTAATAAAGGGGTTCAAACCTCTGTCCAGATTGATGGGTGGCAACTGAGGATTGAAACAACAGTTCAGGACCAAACTATACTTAAAACTTCTCAATATTTGGTTGTCTGTAAAATATATAGCATTTCTGGTTGGGAAGCACATATGGCATGCAGTTGATAAATTCTTTAAAAGATAATTGCAACAAATCACTCTTAGTAAATTATACTTTCAGGTATATTACTAGATTACCAAAGGATATCGTTGTCAAACTTAGATGTCATTTTTTACACTTTTAAAAAAGCAGAATATTCCAGATTTTTTTAAGAAAAACCCCTGCAGTAAGAGATGGTACTGGAAAATGATATAATATCCTTGAGTGACTATATAAAAGAAGCGAAATTAATGCAAGAACTTTCTTGAAAGACACTAGTATCTCAACTCAATTGAAACCAATCAAAACCAATTAATCAAACTTCAAATATCTCTTCATGTAAATTTAGATATTGGTAACTTAGCATAATTTTATTACCAGCTATCTGTAAGTCTGATAAACTAACTTTATACTCATGTTTTAAACATTCTGTGTTGTTCATAAAGCTGGGTATAATATAACATTCAATATAGTCAAGGTACCATAATTATCTGAATACTTTGAGTATAACACAATTAAATGGATCTTTAAGCATGATCTTTGCGGCATTTTTAGAGACGCTTTACCATTCAAGCGTATTTATTTATAAATAAGGTTGTTTTATATATTTCTACTTAGAGAAAATTGTTATTGCATTGTAAATAATCATTAAAATTTCTTAATGCATTTAAAACTAAGATTAACTCACAATGAGCCAATAACATAGAAATACAGTTCTTTGGAAAATACAATTTGTTT